>CAMZMU010000045.1:47531744-47773785 GCA_947311845.1 Poa pratensis | reverse complement strand
AGTGCCAGTTCCCTGTTTTCTGCTGTTTTTGGTTTCAGAAAGTTACTTCTGGAAATATTCTCGGAATTGCACGAAACAAAAGGCCAAGTCCCTATTTTTCCAGCACGTACACGGAGTCCGAAGGAGAGACGAAGGAGAGCCACGAGGTGGCCAAACCACCTGGCGGCGCGGCAGTGGGCCCAGCTACGCCTGCCTGTGGTTTGGGCCCCTCGGGGGTCCGCCGACATCGCCCCTTCGCCTATTTATTCCCCGAGATGTGAAAACCTAAAACACCGAGCCTTTCATCCAGAACATATTCGCTGCCGCCGCCGTCGTCAACCCTAACTCGGGGGGTTTCTGAAGCTCTTCCGGCACCCTGCCGGAGAGGGGAATCATCACCGGAGGGCTCTACATCGCCATGCCCGCCTCCGGAGTGATGCGTGAGTAGTTCATCCTTGGACTATGGGTCCATAGCAGTAGCTAGATGTTGTCTTCTCCACTTGTGCCATCATGTTTAGATCTTGTGAGCTGCCTATCATGATCAAGATCATCTTATTGTAATGCTACATGTTGTGTTTGCTGGGATCTGACTTATATTGATACCTATGTGGAGCTGAATATTATATTACATGTCTATGTCATTTGTGATCTTGCATGCTCTCCGTTACTTGTTGAAGCCTTGGCCAAGTGAATACTTGTAACTCCAAGAGGGGGTATTTATGCATGATAGTTGGGTTCAACCTCTATTTACCTGGGATAGTGACAGCAAGTCTAAGGTTGTAGATGTGTTGTTGCCACTAGGGGTAAAACAGCAATGCTTTATTCAAGGATGAATGTATTGTTTACATTACGCACATTACTTAATGCAATTGTCTGTTGCTTGCAACTTAATACTGGAAGGGGTACGGATGTTAACCGGAAAGTGGACTATTTAGGCATAGATGCATGCTGGATAGCGGTCTATGTACTTTGTCGTAATGCCCAAATGAATCTCATAGTAGACACCACAACTCACACATGCATGTTATATGCACTTATCAATTGTCAATTGTCCAGCTGTAATTTGTTTACCCAGCATGTTAGTTATCTTATTGGAGAGACACCACTAGTGAACTGTGGACCCCGGTCCATTCTTTTACATCTGAAATACAATCTACTGAAATCATTGTTCTCTACTGTTTTATGCAAACAAACATCATCTTCCATTCGATACGTTTAACCCTTTGTTTTCAGCAAGCCGGTGAGATTGACAACCTCACTGTTAAGTTGGGGCAAAGTAATTTGGTTGTGTTGTGCAGGTTTACGTTGGCACCGGAATCCCTGGTGTTGCGCCGCACTACACTCCTTCACCCAACACCTTCGAAGCAAACCTCGTTTTCCTACTGGTTCGATTAAACCTTGGTTTCATACTGAGGGAAAACTTGCTGCTGCACTCATCATACCTTCCTCTTGGGTTCCCAACTGACGTGTGACTTCAAGCATTGTTTCTGGCACTGTTGCCGGGAGATATTCCCTCGTCAACTTAGAGCCACCATTTACACATGCAGATATTTCACTATTTATCATTGCTTGACTGATAAATCAGGGCAAAAATGTGAAGAGAATTAAGCGGTTAAAGTTGTAATTAATTGGGACTGGGCACCCCATTTGCCAGCTCTTTTTGCAAAATTAATGGATAAGCGGATGTATATGCCGCTAGTCCGGTGGTAAAGTCTGTTTGACAGTTGACATAAAGACATCCACCCCGTCCTCATGAGCTTGGTAAACATTGACACAAAAAGGAGTAATAAAGTTTGAATAGTTTAAAGGTAGCACATGAAAAATTTACTTGGAATGGCAAGGAAATACCACATATAGGTAGTTATGGTGGACACAGATGGCATGGATTTTGGCTCAAGGTTTTGGATGCACGAGAAGCATTCCCTCTCAGTACAGAGTTTAGGCTAGCAAGGTTATTTGAAGCAAACACAGGATATCAACCGACACAGCAAGACTTATATGAAAACATATTGCAAGCATTATAAGACTCTACACTGTCTTCCTTGTTAACCAAACCCTTTTACTAGAAAATATCTAGACCTTAGAGATACCAATCATGCAAACCAAATTTCAACGAGCTTTACGGTAGTTCTTCATTAATAGGTTTTAACTACATGATACAAAAGCTTAAACATGAACTACTTGATAACTCAAAACAATTGACAAGTATCAAATTATCCAATACAGTGATCTACAAGAATATGTAAGCTTTTCCATTATACCATCTACCACATGCAACATTTTCTGTTCCAACCAAACACCAATCAATTTATTTCAACATAAACTCTCCAAACAATTATAAGTGAAGCAAGAGAGTACTTTCTTTAAAAGAACTAACAGCTCTGAATAAGAGATGCATGCAAAAAGGAGCTAAAAGCATAGCAATAGCTAGATAAGAATACTCAACAAGTATAAGTGAAGAATAGGAGTATTCATATGAAAAAGCGGAGCGTGTCTCTCTCCCAATCAAGAATGCTAGGGTCCAATCAAGTTGACCATAAGAAAAATAAAATACTGAAAATAAAAGCACACAGACGCTCCAAGTAAAGCACATATGATGTGAAAGAATTAAAATATAGTTTCACTAGAGATGACCTGATAAGTTGCTGATGAAGAAGGGGATGCCTTGGGCATCCCCAAGCTTAGACGCTTGAGTCTTCTTGAAATATGCTGGGGTGATCCATGGGAGCATCCCCAAGCTTAAGCTCTTCACTCTTCTTGATCACATTATATCATCCTTCTCTCTTGACCCTTGAAAACTTCCGCCACACCAAACTCAGAGTAATTCTCATTAGAGGGTTAGTGCACAATCAAAAACTCACATGTTCTATAAGGACACAAACATGACCGTTACTTTTAACATTAGCTACTGCCACTGATGTTATGTGAAGCTCTTCACCCAAAAAAGAATTCCACTCAACACTAGTAAAAGAGAGAATGCGAAAAATAAAAGACAGAATCTGTCTAAACAGAACAGTCCGTAAAGACGAATTTTTTCGAGGCACTTACGTTGCTCAGATCGAAAAACTTTAAACTAACGAAAGATGCGTACATATCTGAGGATCACGCACAAAAATTGCAGATTTAAATAATTTTTTGTGATTTTACAGAATAAAACGGTGAACAGCAGAAATCTGTTCCTGCGCAGAAATCCAAATCTAGCATCATCTTCCTATTAGAGGCACTTGGCACAACAATGCGATAAAATAAAGATACAAAGGAATTGTTACAGAAGTAAACAACTCCTTGACTAAAACTGAAAACAAAAGATAATGGGTTGCCTCCCAAAAGCGCTTTCTTTAATGCCTTTTAGCTAGGCTTGAAGATTTTAATGATGCTCTCATAAGAATAAGAGTTGAAAAACAAAGAGAGCATCAAGAGGCAAATATCAAACACATTTAAGTCTAACCCACTTCCTATGCAAAGGAATCTTGTAACAAAATAAATTATTGAAGCATAAAGCAACTAGCATAGAAAGATGAAACAAATAAACTTCAAAACTTTCAACATAAAGAGAGGTTTTTAGTGACTTGAAAACTTTTACAACCATATTTTCCTCTCTCATAATAACTTTCAGTAGCATCATGAACAAACTCAACAATATAACTATCACATAAAGCATGCTTTTCATGATCTACAAACACATAATTTTTATTAAGCTCAAAAAAGTGGGGTCATTAAACCCACTTTTGACAATAGTAGTATAACAAATATCATTAGGCAATATAGGACCATCATCAAGAGCATTATCATATAAGACATTAGGGAGCACATTTTTACTTTCTGCAATTTCCTTTTCTTTGAGTCAAGGAGCTTGTTACTTCAAATTTATCAAAAGGAGATATTTCAATAGAATCATGACATTCAACAATATAGCATTCTCCTCCTTAGGTAGGCATGGAGGGTAATCATATAATGTAAGAGTTAAAGAGTTACTATCTTAGGATAGATCCTCCTTTTGTTCATCACTCTCTTCCTCTTTTTCATCCAATGAGCTTTCAGTTTCAGCAATTT
The DNA here is from genome assembly GCA_947311845.1 of Poa pratensis. Taxonomy (NCBI): domain Eukaryota; kingdom Viridiplantae; phylum Streptophyta; class Magnoliopsida; order Poales; family Poaceae; genus Poa; species Poa pratensis. Next base: position 47,769,753 of record CAMZMU010000045.1, on the reverse strand, counting down.
CTTCTCCACAGGTTCCTGAAAGGTAGCAAGTTGTTCTCAAGAATAAGTTTTCTCAAGAAATTCAGTGATATAAGGATTATCATTGTAATATTCAAGGCAATAACCAAGTATAGCATAATTCTCAGTTCTACAAGGAGCATCATCATCTTGAATAAAACCAGCAATTTCATAGGCACCCTTAAAAACAACAAATTCTTCAATTTGTTCAAGATTACCAAAGTCATAGTTTCCTTTAGCATAAGCAGCCAAGGTTTCATTATTATTATAATCACATTCGAAAGGGAGGTGTTTATGCCTTCTACAACATAATGATTCATTAAAGCAGCAGGATTCATCATAAGTAAAGCACAACTTTCTAGCAAAACAATTCAATTTATATATTTGTACCCATAAGTGTTTCCCTTTTTGAGACAAGCGGTATTCCTTATAGTAATTCTGCTGCTCCTCCGTGAACCCACTTAGACAATAAGATTTTGTTTCAAAGAGAAAACCCATTGATAGCGAATAAATAACTAGACATAATAACAAACTGAAATAAACTAAATGCAAGAAACTAATTTTTTTGTGTTTTTGATAGATAAAAGCAAACAAGACAAGATAAAAATAAACCAAGCAAGACAATAACAAAGTAAAGAGATTGGAAGCATGAAACTCCCCTTGCAGAAATCCTCTTGCTCCCCGGCAACGGCGCCAGAAAATATGCTTGATTGCGTGGATCACACGTTCGTTGGGAGACCCAAGAGGAAGGTATGATGCAGTGTAGCAGCAGTTTTCCGTTAGTATGAAACCAATGTTTAATCGAACCAGTAGGAGCAAGAAATCACTTCTGAAGGTTGTCATGGCGCGCTGACGTGGAACCTGCACACAACACAATCAAACTACTTTGCCCCAACGCAACAGTGAGGTTGTCAATCTCACCGGCTTGCTGAAAACAAAGGATTAAACGTATGGTGTGAAAAACAGTAGTAAATTGCAGAGAATGAAAAGGAACTATGTTTGCAGTTGGTTGTATTATCAGTGTAAAAGAATGGACCGGGGTTCACAGTTCACTAGTGGTGTCTCTCCATAAAAGATAACTAACATGCTGGGTGAACAAATTACAGCTGGGCAATTGACAAAATATTGAGCGCATGACAATGCATATATATGACATGATGATTACTATGATATTCATGTAGGTATTAAGTTGCAAGCAACGGATAATCGCATTAAGTAATGTGCGTAATGTAAACAAATGCATTAGACCTAATGGCGCACCCTTAAGCTAAGCATCGGTTACTTTATTCGTAGTGGCAACAGCACATCCACAATCTTTGAAGTTGCTGTCACTCTCCCAGATTACCGGAGGCATGAACCCACTATCTAGCATAAATACTCACTCTTGGAGTTACAAGCATCTACTTGGCCAAAGCATCTACTAGTAACGGAAAGCATGCAAGATCATAAATAACATATAAGATAGATTGATAATCAACTTGACATAGTATTCAAGATTCATCGGATCCCAGCAAACACAACATGTAGCATTACAATAAGATGATCTTGATCATGATAGGCAGCTCACAAGATCTAAACATGATAGCATAAAGTGGAGAGACAACCATCTAGCTACTGCCATAGACCCGTAGTCCAAGGATGAACTGCTCACGCATCACTCCGGAGGCAGGCATGGTGATGTAGAGCCCTCCGGTGATGATTCCCCTCTCCGGCAGGGTGCCGGGAAGAGCTTCTGAAACCTCTCGAGCTAGGGTTGACGGCGGCGTCTCAGGAACTTTTCGTGGATAATGGGTCGGGTATTTAGGGTTTTCGCGTCGGGATGAATAAATAGGCGAAAGGGCGGCGGCTGCAGAGCCACGAGGGCCCCACACCACCCCACGGCGCGGCAGGGGGGCCCGCGCGGCCCCATGGTGTGGGTGCCACGTGGCTCCCCTCCGTCTCTCCTCTGGACTCCGTGTTCGTGTTGGAAAAATAGGAGGTTCTGTCCAAGTTTCGTCCAATTCCGAGAAGATTTCTAGACTAGCTTTTCTGGAATACAAAAACAGCAGAAAACAGGAACTGACACTGTGACATCTTGTTAATAGGTTAGTCGCAGAAAATGCATAAAAATGCTATGAAGTGTTTATCAAACATGTAACAATTGGTATAATATCAACATGGAACATCAGAAATTATAGATACGTTTGAGACGTATCACCCTCCAACGAGACGTACTCCCCAAAAAAGGAGAAACTCGGGAATACATCCTCATCTCCGCGTGCCTCGGTTATTTCTATATCCGAGCTCTTTACTTATGCACTTTACATTGTGATAGCCTTCGTGCTTGAAGTATTATATATTGCTATCACCTTGTTACTTGTCTTGCTTAGCATAAGTTGTTGGTGCACATAGGTTAGCCTAGTATATTTAGGTTGTTGGCTTGTTAATTTAAACATCTAGTTTTATTCCGCAATTATCAAGCCTAAACCGAAAAGTTTTAAATCGCCTATTCACCCCCCCTCTAGGCGACATCCTTGTCCTTTCAAGTTCGTCTACTCGACCTTGAGGTCGGCGTCGCCATCGTCATCGACAACGTCCTTTCGGACGTAACGCTTTCGGTCTACAAGAGTATGTATACCGATTCCTCCGTTACTTTATATCTGCATAGAAATAGATCTTGGCTATTTAAGTTATCGTTATTAGGAATTTTTTTGTTTTCTGCGTACGATCTCCTTCAGCCTGGGGGGGGGGGGGGCAGGTGCCCCCCTCACTTGCGCATAGCTTCGCCATGATCTTATTTTCAAGCATCAATTGCTGCTCATAGTTTCTCTTCACTTTTGCTAGATTGCTCAAGAAGCTTAATTTGGGTGAAGTCTAGAGATTGTGTGAAATGTGTTACACAACGCACTTATTAGATACGCAATATAGAATGCATCCTTCAATAAGTATGTTTCCGAATATGAAATTCTAGAATAAACTAATTTCTGATGGAGAGAATGTGCATTGTAACGAATATAATGTCGTATATCCCCGTAATTATTCATCATCCTTATTCATTTACTGATATTAAAGGTTGTGAAAGGCCTGATGACAGTTCAATAAATATGGTACATAAAAAATCACATTATTGGAAAAATATGGCTCAAATTGCAAGTGTGTTAAAATAATGTGTAGTCTTACCAAGGTTTGGGTTATTCTTTTTTTACCGAGAGGACGAGGGGATTTGCGTTTACCATGGTTAACCGTATACCAGACAATTACAAAACGAAAATAATTCAAAATATTTTGAATTCAAACTATTTTTCAAGAGTAAGAAAGCAATGGATCATTCATGTAAGTTAACACAATGCAACTTAGCTCAATGATAGGGCTCTTAGGATGCAGCATGCATAGCCATTGCATACTTTTTCCCGATACGCCTCGCGTATCAAAACTATAGATAGAAGAGAACATAGAGTACAGGGGTGGGCCAAAAGACCCTTACAAGCGGAGCGAAAAACAGAGAGAAAAAGTTACAGGGATGAACACTGAAACCAAACAACAGCGACAACTAAGGGGGGGTGAAAGGATATGATGTCGCCTAGAGGGGGGGTGAATAGGCGATTAAAACTTTTCCGGTTTAGGCTTGATAATTGCGGAATAAAACTAGGTGTTTGAATTAACAAGCCAACAAGCTAAATAAACTAGGTTCACCTATGTGCACCAACAACTTATGCTAAGCAAGACAAGCAACAAGGTGATAGCAATAGAGAATACTTCAAGCACGAAGGCTATCACAAAGTAAAGTGCATAAGTAAAGAGCTTGGGTATAGAAATAACCGAGGCACGCGGAGAGGATGATGTATTCCCAAGTTGCTCCTTTTTAGGGGAGTACGTCTTGTTGGTGAGGTGTGAACCAACACAATGGTTCAACAACCACAAAGGTTTCACCTTCTTCTCCGATGAACCGCACCACAAAGGTTTGGTTCACCTTCCACTATCGGAATTCTTTCGAGGCGGAATCCGGAGCCTTTCAACAACAATCCGGGGCACAACCCACAACGGGATTGGGGTCTCCCGAATGTCTACAAGTGACCACCAAGGGTCTCAACCACCACACGGGCGTCTAGGGTCCAAAGACCCAAGAGTAATAAGTTCACAAGCTTTCAACTTCCACGAATCCTCGTGGAGAGCACAAACCGATGCAACGAAGCAATGGCAAGAGCACCAGTGCTCAAATCCTTCACTCTCAAATCCCACCAAAAGCAACTAATGCTTATGGGGGGAGAAGAGAGGAAGAACAAAGTAGGAGAAACACCAAGAACTCCAAGATCAAGATCTACTAGGTTCCCCTCACTTAGAGGAGAGATGGATTGGTGGAAATGTAGATCTAGATCTCCTCTCTCAAATCCCTCAAAGATATGCAAGAATCATGGGAGGAATTGGGAGAGGGGCAAGCTTTCCAAGGTCAACAATGGAGGAGAGAGAGGAGGGAAAACGTGCTAGGAAGAGCTAAGTAGCTGAAGGTAGGTGGAGGGGTATTTATACCCCTCCCAGAAAAAGAGCCGTTGCAGTCCACTTAGTCCGGAGTTTCCGGCCTGGAAACTCCGGCCTGGGCCGGAAACTCCAGACTGACTCCGGGGTCACTCCGGACCCTGATACCGCGACTGCCGCCACGTTGCTCTCTTCTCAGCAAAACCAGCTGGGCCGGAAACTCTGACCACTGAGGTCGGAAACTCCGGCCGGTCCGGAAACTCGAGGAAATTCCAGACCTACTCCGGCCACGATGCAGCGACTGCTGCCGTGAGGCTTTAAAACTCGGTTGGCCGGAGACTCCGGCCCCTGAGCACCCTCAGGCCGGAAACTCCGGCCAGGCTAGACAAACTGCAAAACCTGAAATGCAATAACTTTTGCAAGGAAGCTCCAAACGAGATGAAACCAACGAGGTTGGAAATATTAAGGGTCACAAATATAGAGGAGATATCACACATGGGAGGTGTGGACCTTATCTTGAGGAGGACCGGTAATATTTCCAACACCGAGAACGCAACAAGTTTTCCATCCGGACTCCGTTTTCAATGATCTTGGGCTTGCTCCGAAGATAATCACAAGCACTACAAGATCATGCATATACACATCATGGTCCATCATGTGAGGAGGATAACACAAGAGGAGAGTTTGACCTCTCTACAAGAGATGAACCGGTAAAACCTTCAACATCAAAAACACCACAAGATATCCAAATGAAATCCGTTTTTGATGAACTAGAGCTTGGTATGGAGATGAACACAAGCTCTAAATTATCACATGGATAAAAGCCAAATAAGAACCAAGAAAGATGATATGCCAAATATGCAAAGGTTTGAGCTCTCCATAAAGATGCGATTAAGTTACTCCCTCGAGAGCCCCTCTTGATAGTACGTCGTCTATCCTATAACCCGGTCTCCCACTAACACCATGAGACCGGTAAAATAGAAACCCTATCAAGATCATACCTTTGCCTTGCGCATTAAACTTGGGCTAGATGATGACGATCTTTTCTCCCTCAAGTTGGAACACCTTTCTTGATTGTGCTTGCTAGCACATGCTTGATGAAGACTTCTCCAAATACTCCCCCATACACCATGATGGGAGAGCCTTGCTAATCTTCGTCTTCATGAATCCATTTGTACTTCATCTTCTTATCTTGATATATATGATGGCTTGGAGATAACATGAAGTTCACTCAATCTTCTTTTCCAAGTCATGCTTGCAATAAGCTCAACTCTTCACATGACCATTCTTCATATAAACCCTTGAATAGAGCATTGGTCATCATGTAATCTTCTAGAGTCCAACACATGAACTCCTCTCTTTTCCTATGGACAAGATCTACAAGTATATCTCAATGCAAACATTAGTCCATGAGGATTGTCATTAATTACCAAAACCACGCATGGGGCAACACATGCACTTTCAGGAGGCCAATCATCTCCAGAGGGGCGCGATCCCCCTCGCGCGGGCCAGCTTCCAGAGATGGGCCTCGTTGGCTATGTGATGACCCACAAGTATAGGGGTGTATCGTAGTACTTTCGATAAATAAGAGTGTCGAACCCAACGAGGAGCAGATGGTGTTGACAAGTAGTTTCGCGCAATGTTTCACTGCAAATACTAACAAACAAGTTTTTATGGTTTTTCGTAATAGAAAATAAATAAAGTGCGAGTAAATAAAAGAGAGTAATAATAATTGCAGCAAGTGGCCCAATCTTTTTTAGCACAAAGGACAAGCCGGTGGTGTTACTTATGATGGCTAAAACGTTCCTGAGGACACACGGGATTTTCGTCTTGTCACTTTCGCTTCATACCGCTGATTAATCTTCAAAGTTTTGATAAATGTTGTGTGGGTGAACCTATGCTAATGCACCGCCCTTACTTGGACCAGTACGCACTTGTGATTAAACCTTCTTACAAGCATCCGCAAATGCAAGAAAAGTATTTAAGAATTAACTAACCACAGCCTTAAACTCTGAGATCCTACGCTCCCTTATGCAATAGCTTACCGACGGGGGTTTAGGTTTCTACCGCTCACGCAACCCCACAATAAGTAGACTAAATACACAATGCATTCTCCTAGGCCCATAAAGGTCAAGTATTATGTAGTCGACGTTCACCGACAACACTAGGAGAATAACACCACAACTTAAATATCAAACCATTAAATACTACTCAACATAATTCCACTACTAGTGCCAAGACTTCTCCCATGTCCTCAAGAACTAAACGAACTACTCATGAGACATCATTTGGAACATGATCAAAGGTGATAAAGTGATGAACAACAATCTGGACATAAAAGTAATTCACCGATAAAACTCAATAGCATCAACTGCGACAAGTAATCAACACCGGAAAAGTAATTCCAATAAACTACACAAGGAGGAACCCTAGATGTCTCAGCGGAACGAAGTGGAGCGGCGGTGATGACGGTGCTGGCGGTGGAGATAGTGTGGATGATGTTCCCGATGAAGCCTGTGGCGATGACGAGGACGATGGCGACGGTTTCCCCCCTCCGGGAAGGAATTCCCCCGGCAGATTTCTCCGTGCCGGAGAGCTTTTCTCTCTCTGTGGTTTCCGCCCCCGAGGCGGCGGCGGAATATTTCTTCGAAGTGTCTCCCAGGATTTTTAGGTCATAGGGAGATATACGCGAGATGGGAGAGCCGGAGGCGACCCAGGGCCGCCAGGTGGGCCCCAGGCGCGGTCCAGGGGTAGGCTGCGGCCGGGTGCCATCTGGCGCCCTGGTGGCTCCCCTCTGCCCCATCTTCTGGCTCCTCTCGCCTTCCCACAAAATAATAGCGCCAGAATTTTCTCGTAATTTTTGGAGTTGCAGAAATATAGTATCTTGACGGTGCTTTTTCCAGCTGATTCCAGGCTCCGGTAGTTTATTCCTCAATAATCATCAATCATGCAAAATAAGATAAAATAACATAAGTATTGCATTCTAATATGAAATATATCGATGAATAACAGTAAATTATGATACAAAATAGTGATGCAAAATGGACGTATCACTATGTCGGCACATACGGCATGCATCGTGGAGGGATTATCGCCGAACACGTGGGCGTTCCGCTCCAGCCAAAGCTTCGAGACGAGGAGGAGAACCAAGCTGTCGAAGCCTTTACGGCGAGTCTTCCCTAGCCCGCAGCGCGCAGTAGGCCACCAAACGGCGACGGGAGTGGCATTGGGGATGAGGGTGGCAAGGCCACACCTTCGTAGGATCTCGCCCCAAATAGAGGACGAGAAAGCGCAGCCGGTGGCGAGATGATCAGCAGATTCCGGCGCCCGCTCGCAAAGAGGACAGGTGGTGTGGGAGGGCAGGCCGTGGTGTCGTCTGCGGTCCGTAGTCCAGAGGCGCACGTGGAGGTGCAGCTAGGCGTGGATTTTGCACTTTCCAGGCGCCCATGCAGTCCAGACGAGCTTGCCGCAGGCAAAGGACTCCATTCCGATGAAGAAAGCCTTGTAGGCTGAGGCGGCCGAGTATACGCCATCGCTTGTCCACTTCCAAAAAACACGGTCGTCAGTCGTCGTGAGCGGTGGGAGGGCGTCGCGCCAATCGTGTTGACGAGGAGGATAGCTAAGAGAGGACCGGAACGGTGAGGACGCCGGTGACGTCGCAGATCCAGGCATCGTTGGAGCGGGCCTGCTGGGCCGTGCGGGAGGATCTGACCTCCAAGTCAACCGCCGCAAAGAGGTGCGGCGCAATGGTCTTTATTGAACGCCCATCTAACAAGCGATCGCGCCAAAACCTAGCCTAGGCGCCGCTGTCGATCACGGTGTAGGTGGACGCTTCGAAAAACCCTTCTAAGAAGGGGTCCGTGGGGCTCGGGAGATCAGCCCAGCTGCGATCAGGGGCAAGGCGAAGCCATTCCCAGCGTAGTCGGAGGGCCCAACCCATGATATTGAGGTTGGGGATGCCGAGGCCACCGTAGTCCACCGGCCTGCACACCGCGTCCCAGGCCACCAAACAGTCGCCACCGCTGGTCGTCTATGTGCCCTTCTAGAAGAACACGCGGAGGCACTTCATGTAGGCCTTGATGAACTAGTCTGGCAGCTCCAAGGCGATGGAGTGGTAGACTGGGATCGAGGACAGCACGGTCTTGATAACGATTAGTCTGCCTTGACGCCCCTTGAGATTAGCTTATCAGGAGGGGCAACGGTTGATGATCTTGTCGAGCATCGGCTAGAGCGCAGCTTTTGACGGCTGCTTATAGGAGAGCGGCAAGCCCAGATAGGGCAGGGGAAGTGGTGGACCTGGCACGGGAACACGGCGGTCACCGCGTCAATATGACGCTACTGGCAGCGGATTGGCATAGCGATGCATTTGTCCACATTGGTCCTGAGACCAGAGGCGGCGCCGAAACATCCTAGTAGCGCGTTCATGACGCCCAGGTCCGCGGCGGTCGGCGAGAGGAAGATGGCGACATCGTCGGCGTAGAGGAAGACGCGGTGCTTTACCCCATGGCAGGGCATTGGATCTAACATGTCGTCCTCTTCCGCCTTGCGAAAAAAGGCGTTGAGGGCCTCCATAATCGCCACGAAGAACATAGGCGCAAGGGGATCGCCCTGGCGGACTCCGCGCCGATGCCAAAACCTCCTGCTAGGGACTCCATTAAGAAGAACCCGAGAGGAGGAGGTGCGGAAGATCGAGCAGACAATCTCAATCCACCGCTCGCCAAAGCCCATGTGCTTGAGGATCGCGATGAGGAAAGGCCAAGAAACCGTGTCAAAGGCCTTCGCGATGTTGATCTTGAGGAGCACCATTGGCACACGAAGAGCATGCAAGGCCTTGGTGGCGAGCTGCACCATGCAAAAGTTGTCGTGGATGCTACGACCGCGGATGAACGCGGACTGGTTGGGCGCGATGAGTCTTGGCAATTCTGGTGCCAATCGGATGGCGAGCAGCTTAGTGATGAGCTTGCCGAAGCTATGGACGAGGCTTATTGGCCTGAAGGAAGTGACGTCGACGCTATCAGATTTCTTAGGCAGCAGAAGAATCAAGGCATCGTTGAGCCGGTGTAGGCCACGCAAGCCGAGGTTGAAGACATGCGTGATGGCGGCCACGACATCGTTCTTTATGATGGGCCAAGCATACTGGTAGAAGCGGCCCGTGAAGCCATCCGGTCCAGGCGCCATGTCAGCCGGGAGGGACTTGACGGCGGCCCATAGCCATTGTATACACTTTTATTCAAACTCATATGGGACACTTTGTCGCATAAACCCATCTATCGACGGGCATGGGAAACACAGTTACTCGGCAGTAACTAAATTACCGCCTAGTGAGTTCTGAGTTCTGCTGACTGTTGTGAAAATACGCTTTTATTACGTTTTCTCAACAATTGATGCGCAATTTGACGTGTGATGGAACTTTTTTGTAGGAATAAACAAAGATGTATTCGATTCGACACCCTGGGAACATTCTTGCAAGTGACAACTGGCCTAGAGTGCGCAGGCATCAAGCTACACGTTTCCAGGCAAAGTTGCACGTTTGCAAATCAGTTTCCCATGGACTTGGGGATCCACTCGAATTGATCTCTTTCACTTCCATGGATCCATTCTCATCTTATTTACTTTTTCTAAAACAGTTTACAAAGTTGACCTACTATGCCAGCATCGCTTAGCCCAGGCTGTGACATGCTGAATAAAGGGCGAAATTCTGCGGGCTTTTGCATGCAACTCGCTGGGAGCAGACATATTCATTCCCAGGCGCATTGGCCCAACTATCCCGATGGAATCAAACGTGTATCGAGTTGGCCTTTCACTACTCTCGCTAACTACTCCAGCACTTGTGGCTGGCTGGATCGGATTCGATGCGAATCTAGAGCATGAGAAGAATTAAGTTCCAGAAAAAAAAGTTGTCCATCTTTCCGCCTGAATCTGCCACGTCAGCGTGACTAACTTGCACGAATGGTACCTCGTGCTAACAGTCACCGCAACTAAAAAATTCTCTAATCAAAGCATCCAAGGCATGTGCGCCACCTCCGCTTCGGCTTAACCTAAACGAAATGTAATGGCACGTCCGTGACTTGCAGAACTTGACCGGGATCGGCTTGTAAGTAGTACTGTACGTCGTTATCCTCCTACGTAGATCCCGGAGGATCTATCTAGCTAGCGTGCTTATCTCGGAATCATTAGCGATCTGGCACGTATCCGATTCCTTAATTAGCGCATATACTAATGGTCGCACTAATTGGGAATTTGTGCGATCGTAACGTGCGTCTGCTCTCCCCCAACGATAATGAATGCGTCATTAAACAGGGTCACATGGATGGGCATGCGCAACTGGCGGAGCAGCCGCCCACCATCCAGCCGTCGGTTTCCTTGGCCGCCCGGCCCCAACAGCCACATGCGACCGCCATGGAAATCACGGAAGTATCCGGCCGGCGGCGCGACAAGAGTCGCCCGCCGCCCGGCTGTTTTTTTTTTTTTTTTTGAAACATAACTAAATTACATTAATCAACAAGCCCAGCAAGATCGCTGGTTACAAAGACTTGGACGAAAGCTGGAGCATGATCCGGCCATATGGCATGGGAACCATCCGGCAACTTCGCACCATGTGCGGCGAGCACGTCCGCGACATTATTACAAGCCCTAGGGCAATAGCTTACACCAAAACAAATAAAATTCAGGAAAATTGACTGTTTAATCTCATTAAAGAGTACTGCATGAGGACCTCGATTATCATCATCGCTATTGAGCGCTTGCACCAGCAACTGTGAATCAGATTCAATCTGGATACGTGATATACCGCAGTCTTGTACAATTTGCAAAGCTCTGCTGCATGCTTCAGTTTCAGTATGCAAAACATCAATTGCATGTTCCATTTTTCCCGCAGCTGAGATTATCACATCACCTGATGCATCCCGGACAACAAACCCCAACCTCCAGTATTCGCTTGTGCATCAAACGAGCCATCAATGTTTACCTTGAGAACATCATCCATCGGTGGTTTCCATTTCTTTACCTCAACTTCAGTCACATCTGTATGCTTCCTCTTCACAAAAAAGTCCTCATACTCAGCAGCTAGTCTCCTAATCTGGCTAGCTATATGTTCCGTATTACTAGATCCTCCTTCAGCATTGATTTTGTTTCTTGTTTTCCACCATGTCCAAACAAGAGCGATACACAGCAGCTTTGTTTTCATCTCTTGTTTCATGATCTCAGTAATCATCTGTTTCGGACCCTGGCATTCAGCAAGCTTAGCACAAATATTTTCCATGCCCAGATGTTTCCACACAGCACGTACCATCTTACATTTGAAAAACAAATGAGCTCCATCTTCATTCAACCTCTTACATACAGGGCATAAAGGTTCAACATCCATACCTCTTCTTTTAATATTCCAGTTCACTGCCATACTATTATGTGCCACTCTCCAAATGAAGGTTTTAACATTTGGTGGGCACGGGCTGTTCCAAATCAAATACCAATCAAAACTACCTCCGCCATTTGATGATTCACCATTATAGTCCGCAGCTTCAACCTGGAGCACTTGCCGATGCAGTTTGTAAGCTGTTTTAACAGAGAATAAACCCTTCGGATCATACAACCAGGCCCAAAAATCCTCCATATTTTCCCGCAACGGCATAGCCAAAATCAGTCGAGAATCTACAGGTAGAAAAATATCTTCCACCATTTGTCGGTCCCAGGACCCTGTGATTGGGTCAATCAAATCTTGCACAGAAGAAACCAGGTGATTACCTCTCCTCGTGATTGGCTTCATATCCCATTTTCTTGGAATCCATGGATCGTTCCAACAGTTTATAGTAGTTCCATCTCCCACCCTTCTAATCACTCCTTTTTTCAGCAATTCAATACCTTTTAGTATACTCCTCCATGTATAGGACATACCACTTACAGGTTGCGCTTGCAAAACCGAACTCCCCGGATAATACTTTGCCTTGAGCACACGTGCACACAAAGAGTCTGATTCAGTGAGCAGCCTCCAGCCCTGCTTGGCAAGCATTGCCATATTAAAAGAGTGTAAATCCTTATACCCAAGACCACCCTCAGATTTCGGCAAGGTCATTTGCTCCCAACTTAGCCAATGCATCTTATTTTCCTTTTGCATGTATGACCACCAATATCTGCAAATCATGGAGCTAATCTGGTCACAAAGGCCCTTAGTTATATCAAAACAAGCCATGGCAAACATAGGAATTGCTTGTGCACATGCTTTAATTAACACCTCCTTTCCCGCTTTGGTTAGAAATCTCTCTTTCCAACCTTGGATTTTTTGCCAAACCCGATCCTTCAAATACTCAAAAACTTTCAGCTTTGATCTCCCTACATAAACAGGAAGCCCGAGATACTTTTCATTTTTACCTTCCGATTTTAAACCCAGCTTATTCATCATGGACACTCTGTCCCTTCTTTTCGTGTTCTTGCTGAACATAATGGCCGACTTGTCCACATTTATCGTTTGCCCCGAGCAAACCTCGTACAATTGTAGAATTTTTGCAGATGCTGCGCACTCTCCTCAGTAACTTTCATCAGAATGAGCGAATCATCTGCAAACAGTAGGTGATTAAAACTCGGGGCATTTTCACACACTTTGACTCCTTCTAACTTTCCCACCTCTTCAGCTTTATTTAATAAGCTAGAGAAAGCCTCCCCACAGAAAAGAAACAGATATGGGGATATAGGATCTCCTTGCCGTAATCCCCTCTGAGGAATCAACTCCTCTGTAAACTTGCCATTCAGTTTGAAACGATATTTCACTGTGGTCACACACTTCATAATCAGCCGGATCCATCTCTCCTGAAAACCCATTCTTCTCATCATTTTCTCCAGAAAACTCCATTCCACTCTGTCATAAGCTTTGCTCATATCGAGTTTCAGTGCTGCATATCCAGACTTCCCCGAGCGCTTATTATGCAAGAAATGAGTAACTTCATAGGCCAGGAGAATATTATCCGAAATAAGCCGCCCGGGGACAAAAGCGCTCTGATTTGGAGCTATAATATCTTGGAGAATTCCTTTCAGGCGATTTGCTAACACCTTCGAGACCAACTTGTACACGACATTGCAGAGACTGATCGGTCTAAGATCCTTCATCCTATCAGGTTCTTTCACCTTCGGAATAAGTGTAACACAAGTGTTGTTCCAATCCTCGGGGAAATCAGCTCCGTTTAAAATATTCAGGACTTCTTCCGTCACTTTATCTCCAATAAGACTCCAATACCTTTTAAAAAAGATAGCCGGCAGCCCATCCGGTCCCGGGGCCTTGAGATCCCCGATCCCTTCAAGAGCTACCTTGATCTCCGACGCAGTGAACTCCTCCATCAACGCCACATTCATTTCTGGTGTAACCCGGGCAGGAACATGGGCAAGTAATTCGTCAGTACGGTCACCTGCATGAGACATAAAAAGAGTCGAGAAATAGTTAGACACCGCCACCAACATATCCTCCTCTTTCTCCACACTCTCCCCATCCTCCTTAATTATACGCTTCATCGTATTTATTTTCTTTCTCGCTGAGGCATAAGTATGGAAATATTTTGTATTTCGATCTCCTTTATTTAACCAATTTACATGGGCCCGCTGCTTCCAATACAAATTATTTTGATGCTCCATCCGGTCAAGCTTATATCTAAGCAACTGTTCCTTCCTCACCATCTCATCTGTTAACTGGCTTCTTCTACATTTTTCAAGCTCTTTTTTTGTTCTAGCAATTCTTTTCTCTAAATCTCCCAACGAAACCTTGCTCCACTCTTTCAAATCTGCCATAACATTACGGAACGCCCCAGATAATGGCTCTAGGTTCTGGTTTGAATTTTGCCAAGCAGCCTCCACTACCTCATCACACAAATCTTCCTCCAACCAGCTTGCTTCGAACCTTGGCCCAACACCACCACCTCTCGAGAACCCCTTTGTATATTTCTCTTTCTCTACCTCAATAATAAGAGGTCTGTGATCAGAATGTCGTGGGTCGCCATTTATAACTTTAAACGCCGGGAAATGATTACACCACTCATCCGATGCACAAGCTCTATCAAGCCTCTCCCGGATATATTTTCCACTCACCGTGCAACTATTTCTCCAAGTAAATGGATCACCAACAAAACCCAGGTCATGCAGCCCACACAACTCCAACGTTTGCTTAAAACGGTCCATCTGAGCTTGGGGCCGAGCCGCCCCTCCCTCCTTCTCCCAAGCCATCAAGATCTCATTAAAATCCCCAGCGCAAAGCCATGGCTTATCACTGTGATGCCTTATGTTTCTAAGCAGTCTCCATGTATTCTCCTTTTCATCCGACTTTGATTCACCATAGATGCCTGTGAACCGCCACACAAAACCATCCTCCTCCGTTATCTCTGCATCGATATGATATCTCGATTTGAGACCAGCCCTCAAATTCACTGAATTTTTCCAAAACAGAGCTAGTCCTCCACTCCGTCCATCACAATCCTTCGCTACCATATTTGGCATCCCGAGCTTCCATCTCAACCAGTCCAACCTTCCTTCCACCATCTTTGTTTCCGATAAAAACAACACATCGAGGTCCTCCCGCTTCTGTAAATCCAGAAGCCCATGAACTGCCGGGCCATTCCCCAAACCCCGGCAGTTCCAGCCTCCTAGTCTCATTGGGTTCCGCAGGGCTGTTCCGACAGCCCCGCGACAATATCAAACTCCATCTCTCTGCTCAGCCTACCCTTCTTTGTTACCGTGTGCACCTCATTCTGAACCTCCATTGGTGTCGCATCCAGCATTGTTTCCACCTTCACTCCTAGCTGCACATTTGACCCGGCTCTGGATGGGGCCGGCGTATTCCGATCTGATGGCTTTGGATTCCCTGCAAAGCTGCTTTCATCCTCATCCGGGACCAGATTCCTCGCTGTCTTTGATTTCTTCTGAATGTTCTCCTGCTTCTTATAATGAGCTACAGGCTTTCGTTGAAACAAAATTTCCATACTGTTAGGCATCAACGATGTCAAGACCTGTGCATCCTCTGAACTGAACAAGGAGATCAACACCTTCAGGTAATGGACGGCAAACAATTCCTGTCTCAAACAAAATTTCTGCACTCCAGGATCAAACGTGAAGCCTGGAACACAACGTGCTGGTAGCCACAGGACCCCTTTTTCTTGCTCCTTCTCACTCTTTACACACTCCGAGAGCATATTGTTTCCAAAAAACGGATTTACCTCCCTTACCCAAACCTGAATTGTATTGGACGGCATGTTGCCCAGGTCGATCTCCATTGCTCCATCACCCATCAAGACTTTTTCCTTCTCTAGCTGTGTATCCGGCCCTGCACTGAATAAAAACACCGATTCTGAGCTTATTAAGAGATCCTCCGCCGGGTCCTCAACAGTCTCCGCCTCCAAGTCAGCCACCACTTCTGGCCGGGTGGGAGCCTGGTCCCGAGACGACCAGAGCGGCGATCGACGGCTTCGGATGGTTTAAAACCCGAGGAGCGGTCGATTGTTCACCCTCACCAGCTGACACAGACCTGCTGCCAGACTGAACGAAGGCCGCGACTTTACTCTGCAACAATTTTAGACATCCCCCGGATCGCGCGAACGGCGGACGATCTGCGCCGCCCTTGCCTTGAAAAACTCCATCTCCCCCGACCATCCTCCAGAACACCCGAACGCCATCCCCGAAGGAACCCGGAAAGCCCCTCCGAGATTTGAGCCGACGCCGAAAGGACCTCCGACCACGCCGCCGCCAGATAGCCCTCGCCTCCAAAAACGCCAATTGAATCACCCCAGGAAAGTTGATAGGGTTTAGATGAATCGGGGTGCACGAGAAGGAATCGGGAGAAGATTTAGAGCGGTACTATGCCAATCGCCGGCAAATCGCCAAAGTCGCCACAGAGGGCAAAACAGCTACGGCTCTCGTCTGGTAAGTTGTTTCCATATAGGTGTTCCGGCTGTTGTTTCCTGCGCCGTGGGAACGACGACGACCGATATATCCCCTCTATTTTTCTTGTAAACCCAGTCAGTCACATGGCGTTGGCCAGCCTGCCGCGCACATGCACACACGTGACGACCGACACGCGCGCGGTGGCCTCGTTGTAGCACATGCGGACGACGCGCTGTCCCAGCTAGTCCCGGCTGACAGACGCACACGACGACACTGTTCGTGTTCGATCGATCCGGTAGTGTAGCAGTGGCACAGCACAGGGGTTTTGAAAAATGAAGCTAGTTGCACACGCCGGCCAATAGCCGAGCGCGATCTGCTTCCTCGACGGTCCGTACCGCCCAGCGTGGTAGGGCTACGTGGGGGGAGCAGTCAGTCGTGACGCTGAAAACGGAGAGGACGAGGTGGTCGGCGATCGAGCGGGCCCGTCTTAAATCGCGCGGCCGCGGAGCGGTGGTATAATTTGGACGTACGGCGAGGTGTCGCCCTCCCCTGGTTCCATTTTCTTTCCAAAAAAAAAAAAAAAACACCTGTTTCGTTCGCCGAGATCATGCATACAGCACACGTACAACTTATCATGGACAACTACATCCACTTTGGGCAATTAACTTGCCATGGGCGGGTACTTGCACGCGCCAAAGCTGTTTTTGGCAACCTATCAGCCAACAAATTCAAAACCCTCCAGCCAACATCTCCACACGACCAGTATTGAAGAGATTTTAAACCTGTTGCTCACTAAAAAAGAAACACACCCCAGATCTATATTATGCGACTGTTACCAAACTGCCTAGCTAGTACCACAAGAAAAGGCCACATGTTATGTTTCTCGGTTAGTTTCGCACCTACGCGTTTGAAAGAGGACTCATAACCTTGTACTGCCAACTACTCGATCTTAAAAAGGGGTTGCCAAGGACTCAAGAAAATTTTGCACGAAAATATATAGCATGTGCGAGAAGGACAACGCATCGATGATTCAAGAGAGAAATCCTTCTAGATTTGTCCTAACTACCCTATGATGAATGTGGCAATGCCTCCGTCACGGCTAACAAAGCCACAACCCAAGGCATATTGTTGATTGTTCTACTACTGCTAGTCTATTGTTTTTCGGACTACCGGCGACCAAGGTCCCAACTGATTGATTGATTTATTTTGTGAAAGAAATGCCCGTTGGTTTTGAAACTACTTAACACTGGTGGTCTCATGGTGGCAACTAAACATGGTTACATGTGTTAAACAACGTGTTGTGTTGTGTGCATGCCGGTTGTACCGGGTGTTGGTACCGGGTGTGGGTGCCGTGTGTTGTACGAGATATGGTTGTTGGAGATTGCCTGGTTTAGATAGATAACTACTATGTATAGATTTATTAGCAGGCAAGGCAAATCACAACCGTATCAATCTTGTAATCGTTTGACTATATTAACACGAAGACGTCCCTGCCAGAGGCATACGTTCCACCAAGGTTTTATATGGTATCAGAGCCCCTTCTTCCTAAACACATCTACCGAAAACTCATCTCCACCCATGGCAACCTCGACTTCGACCTCGTCGGATGCGGCGGCTAAGAATCCTCTCAGCCAGACGGTGCAAGAGAAACTCACGAGCAAAAACTACCTCGTGTGGAAGACTGTTGTCCTTCCTGCTGTGCGCGGTGCCCGTCTTATCGGGTATCTCGAGGGCAAGGTCAAGGTGCCGCCGGAAACCCTCTTGGTGGAGGAGGAAGGCACCGATGGGAAGAAGACCACCGTTGAGGTGGAAAACCCTGCCTATGTGGCATGGATCGAGAAGGACCAATCTCTGATGTCCTACCTCGTGAATTCCCTCAGTTTCGAGGTACTGGTGCAGGTCACCGAGTGCCAGACGTCGTGCGAGCTCTGGACGGCGATCCAGACCATGTACGCGTCGCAGTCCCGCGCGCGGGTCATGAACCTGCGCCGTCGTCTTCAAGATCTGAAGAAGAGGGAGATGTCCCGAGTCGTCTACTTCAACAAGCTGAAGGCGCTGACCGATGAGTTGGCGACGGCGGGGAAGCCGATGGACGATGACGACATCATCAACGCCGTCCTGAACGGCCTCGACGCGGAGTACAATCCGCTCGCCGAAGCCGTCTCGGCTCGGATCGATCATGGTATCACCCTCAGTGAAGTTTATGCAATGTTTCTTGCAGCTGAAGCGCGCATTGAGGCGCAGAACGCCGACACGGGTGGTGGCGGCTTCTCAGCCAACCTTGCCTCTAAAGGTGGGTTCGGCCGTGGCAATGGAGGAGGCTACCGTGGAGGTGGCAATGGCGGTGGTCAAAACGCGACAACTATGGCCGTGGAGGCGGCCAGAACGGTGGCTATGGCGGAGGCTACGGCGGCAACGGTGGTGGTGGCGGCCGCTACAACAATAATGGTGGCGGTGGTGGCGGCAACAACTATCAAGGTAACAAGCCGCGCTACACCGGCCCGCCGTGCCAGATCTGCCGCAAGCCGGGACATCCGGCCGACAAGTGCTTCAAACGCTTCAACAAGTCCTTCGTCACCCCCGAGCAGCCGCAGGTGAACGCGGCAACCACTGAAAGTTCCTATGGGGTAGATCCCCACTGGTACATCGACACCGGTGCCAATGAGCACGTCACCGGCGAGTTGGAGAAGCTCGCCATCCGCGACCGCTACTACGGCAACGAGCAAGTCCACACCGCAAGTGGCCAAGGTATGGAAATTGAACATATTGGTCATGCGTCTATTAATACTTCTGATCGTCCTATTCATCTCAAAAATATCCTTCATGTTCCAAACGCTCACAAAAGTCTAGCATCTGCTTCAAAACTTGTCTCAGATAATCATGCCTTTGTTGAAATTCATCCAACTTTCTTTTCTCTAAAGGACAAGGACACAGGGAGAATCATCCTCCAAGGCGAGAGTAGGAATGGCCTCTACCCCTTGCACGGCGCCTCCACCGACCCATCCAAACAACTTCTTAGTGCAAGTGCGAGCAAACCATCCTCTACGCGGTGGCATGGGCGTCTTGGACACCCATCTTTTTCAGTTGTTGAGCAAGTCCTTAGGACTAATAAACTCCCTGTGTCAAATAAGCATGATGAGTCAATTTGTGATGCCTGTCAAAAAGGCAAAAGTCATCAATTGCCTTATCTTAAGTCTACAAGTGTGTCTAGTGCTCCTTTGGAGCTTATTTTCTCGGATGTTTGGGGGCCTGCCCCTATTTCTGTTGGTCGCTACAAATATTATGTGAGCTTTATTGATGATTTCAGCAAATTCACTTGGATCTACTTGCTTAAGAATAAATCTGATGTTTTTCAGAAATTCCGTGATTTTCAACAACATGTTGAGAGGTTGTTTGACAGAAAAATTCTTGCTGTTCAATCCGACTGGGGTGGTGAATATCAAAAACTAAGCCCTTTCTTTTCCCGTGTTGGTATATCTCATCATGTATCATGCCCTTATGCTCATGAGCAAAACGGTTCCGCGGAACGAAAACATAGACACATAGTTGAAGTTGGTCTTTGTTTACTAGCACATGCTTCTATGCCTCTTAAATATTGGGACGAAGCTTTTCTCACGGCGGTGTATCTCATTAATCGCCTTCCTAGCAAAGTCATTCAAAATCTATCACCCACCGAAAAATTATTCAAAGAACCACCCAATTATTCTTTTCTTCGTGTTTTGGCTGTGCTGTTTGGCCAAACCTTCGTCCCTATAATCAACGAAAATTACAGTTCCGGTCTAAGCAATGTGTTTTCTTGGGCTATAGTGGTCTGCACAAAGGTTATAAGTGCTTAGATATTCCCACGGGAGAGTCTATATATCACGTGATGTCACTTTTGACGAATCCGTTTTTCCGTTTTCCACACTTAACCCAAACGCTGGTGCACAACTTCGTGCTGAACTTCTTTTGTTGCCTTCGGTTCTTTTGAATCCTTCTATCTCTGATCAGGAGAATAATATGCGTCATGATCATATGTCAGTTTCTGCTAATTTTTCTGATGAAAATAGCTCCCAGGAGATTTCTGTTGGAAATCATGCAGGTGGTGATCCCGAAGCTGATCTCTCTGCGACAGACTCTGGGGAATCTTCCCCGGGATCTGCACCTGGCGGCACGTCCGGAACGGACGCCTTCCCGCCCGACCAGCCTGGTCCCGCGTCGTCTGGGCGCTCCTCTCCGAGTGCGCCGCGTGGTGACGGTCCGGAGTCGACCGCGTCGTCGTCTGGACGGACGCTGCTGTCTCCGCCACGTGGACGAAGCTCGTCCACAACTTCTCCTGCGTCGCGCGCCTCGTCCGCGCACACGGAGTCTTCAACGCCTGCTGGTCCCGATCCCGAGCGATCCGGGTCAGGATCTTCTGCCACTTCCGACCAGCCTGGATCTTCTGTGTCGGCAACGTCTGCTGACCAACCTGTGCCCGTTCCGTCACGTGCACATACCAGGTCTCAAAGTGGTATTTTCCGTCCTAAAGAATTTACTGACGGTCGTATACGATGGTGTAATTTATGCAGCACTGGTGAACCTGAATATCTGGAAGAAGCTCTTCGTCATGATCAATGGTGTGGGGCTATGGATGAAGAAATATCTGCGTTGAAAGCAAATAACACTTGGCATCTTGTTCCAAGACCACAAGGCAGCAATGTAATTGACTGTAAGTGGGTATATAAAATCAAGAGAATATCTGATGGTACAGTTGATCAGTACAAGGCCCGTCTCGTAGCAAAAGGGTTCAAACAATGGTATGGGATTGATTATGAGGACACTTTTAGTCCAGTGGTTAAACCTGCAACTATTCGCTTAATTTTGTCTTTAGCTGTCTCTCAAGATTGGGAGATGCGACAGTTAGATGTGAAGAATGCGTTCCTTCATGGCGTTCTGGAAGAAGAGGTATATATGAAACAACCTCCTGGGTATGAGAACTCTCAAACTCCTCATTTAGTATGCAAATTGGATAAAGCTATTTATGGTCTAAAGCAAGCTCCGCGTGCGTGGTACTCTCGGTTGTCTTCAAAGCTTCATAGTATTGGCTTTCTTCCATCCAAAGCTGACACTTCTTTGTTCTTCTATCGGAAAAATGGTGTCACTATATTTATGCTCATCTATGTTGATGATATAATTATCACTAGTTCTTCTAAGGAGGCAGTCACTGCAGTTTTAGCAGATTTGCGTATGGATTTTGCGCTCAAGGACTTGGGATCTCTTCATTACTTTCTTGGTATTGAAGTCAACAAGATAGCCAATGGTATTTCTTTATCTCAAGCAAAATATATTTCGGATGTTTTAAAGCGTGTTGGTATGGGGGAGTGCAAAGCTGTTACCACCCCTCTTTCTACATCCGAAAAACTGTCTGTCTCTGAAGGGGAGCTTCTTAGTGATGTTGATGCTACTCGATATAGAAGTGTTGTTGGAGCACTTCAGTATGTCACTTTGACTAGGCCTGATATTTCCTTCTCTGTTAACAAAGTTTGTCAGTTCTTGCATGCACCTACAACTCTGCATTGGACAGCTGTGAAGAGAATTCTTCGATATCTGAAGTTCACTATTTCTCTTGGGCTGAAACTTGTAAAATCTGAGTCCACATTGGTCAGTGCCTTTTCTGATGCAGACTGGGCAGGATGTCCAGATGATAGAAGGTCTACAGGTGGATTTGCAGTATTTCTTGGCTGCAATCTCATCTCATGGAGTGCACGCAAACAAGCCACAGTGTCAAGGTCAAGTACTGAGGCTGAATATAAGGCTTTAGCTAATGCTACAGCTGAAGTAATATGGATTCAAACTTTGTTAACAGAACTTGGTGTGAGTCACCCTAAGGCAGCATCTTTGTGGTGTGATAATCTTGGTGCCACATACTTATCAGCTAATCCAGTATTTCATGCCAGGACTAAGCATATTGAGGCGGACTATCATTTTGTTCGTGAAAGAGTTGCTAATAAGCAACTAAATATCAGGTTTATACCCACAGGTGATCAAGTGGCTGATGGGTTTACAAAGCCGTTGTCTGTTCGGCAGCTACAAGGTTTTTGTCACAATCTCAACTTAGATAAGTTGTGATTGAGTGAGAGTGTTAAACAACGTGTTGTGTTGTGTGCATGCCGGTTGTACCGGGTGTTGGTACCGGGTGTTGGTGCCGTGTGTTGTACGAGATATGGTTGTTGGAGATTGCCTGGTTTAGATAGATAACTACTATGTATAGATTTCTTAGCAGGCAAGGCAAATCACAACCATATCAATCTTGTAATCGTTTGACTATATTAACACGAAGACGTCCCTGCCAGAGGCATACGTTCCACGAAGGTTTTATAACATGAGTGTTGTGTTTGTTGCGAGATTTAACCCGACACATTATTGCACGAGCTGACGACAGAGTTCTATTACTTAGATGTTATTTCCATTGTGGGTAACTCTATAACAAGTGGCACGAGCTCAACGTATGGAGGATCTACGAAATACCCATGAACTAATGCCCAAATCTTTTAATTTATTAATATATTTTTTGTAGCAAGTATTAGACACCGAAAAATTTGTACAAAATAAAATCAAGAAAATAAATAGTTAAATAGTTGAAGCCATGACCTCCCTTACGTATCTTTTGACCCATAGGGAAGGAAGAGAGGTGTAGGGAACATATCGGTGCACCGAATGAACCATGACCTCCCTTGCGTATCTTTTGACCCATAGTGAAGGAAGAGAGGTGTAGGGAGCATATCGGTGCACCGAATGAACGGGTGCACCCGACTCCCGTTGACAATTATAATAGTTTAAAAAAATCGAAAAAAAGTTAGGACATTGACACATCCTAGGGATATAAACGGATCGGATCGATTTTGCCCTACCCATGTATTTTACCACATTTTTCCATCGAATTCGGGGCTAAGCGGATAATGATCGGATGCGGATTCAGAGGCGGATATATGTGGTGGCTGATTCGGGAACGGAAACGGGGCGGATTCGGAGCAGAATCGAAATTAATCGGATAGATACGCGCATAAGTAAATTGTTAAACCATATAATCAAAAATAATTGTTCAACAACCTAGTAACTAACAAAGTTTGTGCCCCATAGTCTATACGATGACTATTTAAGTGAGTTATTGTTCAACGGACGAATTCGACATTATGCTCTATTAGGTTAGACATTTCGATAGAAAATCGGATTATTCGGATTAAAACCATCAGATAATTCTATTTAATTTTCGGAAAATCCATATTATAGGCTATTTTCCATACCATATCCGGGTGTCACGTTCGGAATCACACATCCTTATCCGCCAGATTCCTTAAAACCGGATATGGATTCTTTAAAACGGTTTCGTAACCGAATACGGTGCGGAAATTATCCTATCTGTTTACACCCCTGACACAAGCTTAATCCACAATGTCACAAAAAATGAAGTCTAAATTTCAAAACACAACATCAACAGAGAAAATGACAAATTTGTTATCAATATTGACAATGTGCCAAATGCAAAGACCAACGTGCATTTGGCACTATTCATTGACAGCTTTTGAACCGTGTTATGAATTCCGATTTGAATTTTCTGACATGTTAGATATGAGAATGATGTATTTCAAACTTTTTCGGGCCTTTTCAAACCATTTTAGGTTGTCAACCGGAGACGGATTCACTGGGTGAACCATTTTATTTGTTGCACATGAATCATGATAGGTGTTACGAGAATCTACCATCAAGCCAGTTTCTTGTTAGTGTGCTTAATCTTTATCTTTATTTGACTTAATTAAAATGTCTCAAGTTGATAAAATGACTTATTTCTCGCAAGTCTTTGGGTTATACCTTCACTTTTCTTATACTCAGATAGATTTCCATGCGTCGTGACCGAAATGTCCAGCGCTGTGATGTAATTCGTGGTTAAAATGCGACCGAACAAAACAAACGCACGGATCATTATTAACCGGTGAATCCTTTCGGCCAGGACAGCTTCGAGAGATAAAAAAGTTGTTGGCCTTCATGGATAGCTTGGATCCCAAGCCATCGATTGATCAGTGACACGTCTGAAGAGAAAAGAAACGTGTTCGGTGGAGGTGGACCAGTCCCATCCCGCGTGTGTGCGTGCAAGCTGTGGCATGGGCCGATGATCGAGCATGGCATTGCCGGGTGTGAATCAGCTCCGCGTTCCGGTATCCCGCAATCTGAACGCGCTTGTTGACCCTGGACGAAAGCCGCTTTTGCTGTTCATGGTTCCATACTTCCATAGCCCTCGAAATAGGCTGTGGAGACAAAAGCCCTAGAATAAGGCTATGGATGCGTAACTTGCCATGTTCGTGAAGCAGCCGAAATTCAAGTCAGTGTTTCGACGAAGGTTCAGGCGTTTCAATGTTTGTTTCGGTCTAATTCTTCTTCGATAACGACGGTTCACGAAAGCAGTCAAGCACGTAAGAGTAACTACTAGTACTGTCACCATTAGACTAATACGACATTAAGACTAATACAGTTCTAGCCTGGACTAGAGCAGCAAAGTTTGCACCCAGAAGCAAGAAAGAATCTGAAAAGGGACGCCGCGCTTACGCGAAAGTTTCCACGGCAGTGTCAGTGAGTCGGTCGGTTGGGATCTCCTACCTACAAAAACTCTCCACACGGCAAAATCCTCCCTCTGTTTTCTCAACTAGCCTCCTCTGCTCCAAACTCCCAATTTGTTTGATCGGTTCAAGTCCAACCCCGCGAGTGTCTGTCTCTGAATTCCAATTGCCCGGTCCGTCCTCGATCGGCAGCGACCGCCGTTTGACTCCACATACCACAAAACCAAATCCACGGCGAATCCTGGGCTGGAATTGCCAAGATTTGGGACCTGATTTTCTCCGCCCGTTTTAGCCGACGCTGACCGAGACAACACCGGCCAGCCATTACCCACACAAAACCAACGCCCCGCCCCGCCCCGCCGCACCCAAAACCCACCGCCTGTCTGTCGATTCTCCACACCCGATTTTGATTTCGAACCGCACCCACCGAACCCAAACTCCCAAAGAAAGGCGAGGTGTACGAAACCGTCGCGGAGGAAACTGAAGCGGCGAGGAACGGCAGTGGCGACGATCGGGTTCCGGCCATGGAGCGGTACCATCCTTCCGAGGTGTACGAGCTCTTCGTCCGGCACATGAACACCCCGAGGTGAGCGAGGATTCTTTCCATTCAACCGCTTCTTGATTTCCTTTCCCGCGCCGATTCCGAGCGGTTGGGTGAGCGTTTCTTGGTTTCTTGGTCGCGGCCGCAGGGTGGTGGTGGACAACGGGGTGTGCGAGACGGCGACGGTGGTGCAGGTGCACAGCGCGCGGAACCACGGCGTGCTGCTGGACGCGGTGGCCGCGCTCTCCGACCACGGCGTCTGCGTCCGGAAGGGGTACATCTCCTCCGACGACGGCCGCTGGTTCATGGACGTCTTCCACGTCACCGACGCCGCGGGACGCAAGGTCACCGACACCGACAAGCTGCTCGCGCGCGTCGAGGCAGCCCTCTCCGACGCATTGCTGCTGCCGAGGGCGTGCGATTCGCCGCCCCGGCTCTGCCTGCTCGAGCTCGTCGGCGTCGACCGCCCCGGGCTCCTGTCCGAGGTCTTCGCCGTGCTGCACGACCTGCGGTGCGGCACGGTTGATGCCAAGGCGTGGACGCACGGGGGGCGCGTGGCCGCTCTGGTGTTCGTCCGGGACGAGGACAGCGGCGCGCCCATCCACGAGGCGGCACGGATCAGGCGCATCGAGTCGCGGCTCAGGCACGTCCTCCGCGGCGGCGCGCGCGGCGCCAGGACGGTGCTGGTCGACGCGGCCGCCGTCGGGAACCTCGACCGGAGGCTACACCAGCTGTTGAACGAGGACGGGGAGGCCGGCAGGCGCGCTCCCGCGGCGACGGCGGTGGCCGTGCAGGAGTGGGGGGAAAGGGGGTACTCGGTGGTCACCGTGAGCTGCCGCGACCGGCCCAAGCTGCTCTTCGACGTCGTCTGCACCCTCACGGACTTGGATTATGTGGTGTACCACGGCACGTTCGACACCGACGGTGATCACGCGCAGCAGGTGAGGCTTCTTCTAGCTGCTTCTTGTTCAATCGATTCACAAGATGTTGCGCTGCATATTTGGGGGAACTCTTGATTTCTCAATGTTATTATATCTCGGCTAATTTTGGGGCGTCTTTGCAATTCCAATATTTCTTGGTTTGGGCTTCCAAGATGTTTCTTTGCCTTTTGTCAATCTGTCCTCATTAGTCACTTGCTTTAATTTCATTTGATCACGGTTCTTATGTTGGCTCCAAACTACCCTGAGGTGGGGAGGAAAGTTCAAATGGAATAGCACTGTTTGCTCTTAAAAAATGGATAAAATCGGATTAAGGCTTGATCGCAACACACTAGTATCAGATTACATTTAGGCTTCATACAATTTCTGCTACATCCATTTCCATCTGTCTCTGTACCTGCTCTGAAACTGAGTCTTCTTTAAACAAGCATACACTGAAATTGAGTCAATCCAAGCGGGTGTTAATCAATCTGATCTCCGTTTGCTTTGGTTCGCCGCAGGAATTCTACATCAGGCGGCTGGACGGCCGGCCAATCAGCTCGGAGGCGGAGAGGCAGCGAGTGATCCAATGCTTGCAGGCGGCGATCGAGAGGCGCTCATCCGAGGTACGTCCCCAATGAATATCTCCTTTCCTTGCCCTCCATGCCACGCCACCAAAAGCACCCAATTCCCTTTCACGATCATGCCACCAAGTCTCTTTCCACCGAACTTTCTTTCCACTTCACACCGCCATGTGTTCGGCCGGAACTCCATGGACGTCCATCTAACGCTATCTATTTCTTGGAAGCAGGGCGTGAGGCTGGAGCTTCGCATCAGCGACCGGCGCGGGCTGCTGGCCTACGTGACGCGCGTCTTCCGGGAGAACAGCCTCTCGGTAACGCACGCCGAGATCACCACCAGGGGCGACATGGCGGTGAACGTCTTCCACGTCACCGACGTGGCCGGCCGCCCCCCGGACCCCAAGACGATCGACGAGGTGATACACGGCATCGGCACCGACAGCCTCCGGGTGGACGAGGAGCGGTGGCCGCGTCTGTGCTCGACTGAAGGAGGAGACGCTGCCGCCGGCGCTGGGCTCTTCTCGCTGGGCAGCCTCGTGAAGAAGAACCTCTACAACCTTGGCCTCATCAGATCCTGCTCGTGAAGTACTGCCGGATGGAATGGGATGCTTGTGTGAATACGGAATGTACAGGGGTTAGTTTGTGAATTAAGTAGACAACCTTTATTAGGTTTAGTAGTAGCTACGTGTACATAGTAGACAGACACAAGGAAGCTGTTGGTCGGTACAAGCTTTGGAGCTTTGGTTGGTCATGTATATGCTCCATTTACGTGCAAGTAGACAAATAGATCCATGTAAATACGGTTGTACATATATGATATAGTCCTTGTACATGTTAGTTTGGACATAAACGCAAACTCGTTGCATATCCTGAATCTGAAAAGCATCTTTAGCTGAAACTGAGTAGGTAGTGCCATGGTGGACAATTCAAACTGCAATGACGCCACTTGGTTCGCAAGTGTTCCAAGGCGTGGCCATGTGTGCAAGACAAGAAAAGTTAGAAAATTCTAAACATCACAAACTACTAGCATCATTAGAAAAGTCCAAATGTGGGCCAAAAGAAAGACTTGATCAACCAAACATGACGATCGGTTTGGCAAAAATATTGTTTGAACTTTGCACTGAACCTGCACCGTGTCAAATAAACCGGCAGAGGAGTTCACAGAAAACAACCGTCTGCGTACATTTCTCTATCGGGCAGCGATCATTTCAGTGCAACTCCCAAAGTTTGCAGTACCAGCCCATAAAAAAGCACTTGACTTCGCCGCAAACTGTCCAATGATCCGTGAGGTGTCCACGCATGACATATGTGCTCACGGCCATTGTCCCCTGAACAAGAACAAGAAGAGCATACAAAAGGTCGCTACAGCTATCATCAGCGCAAGCCGAATTCTCGGCCGACCACGTATACGCATTCATACATTATTACCTAACCGAGTAACCGGCCTCGTGTCTCGCTTTCACGGGAATTTTCGCCAGAGTAAAATTCTACTCCGTATTAGTTAGCACACAAAGGCGGTGGGTTTCTTGCCAAGACGCCGACGCCGGAGACCAACCAGCCAAGCCAGCATGCAGAAGCAGAACGAACTGATTCTGGCCAAGAAGAACGAAAGGGACACAACCACTACCGACCTACCACACCCCCAACTGCCGTCGATCGATCGATCAGCAAAACTTGGCGCAGACGATTCGCCCGAGATTGCTTTCGGGGCAGCTAGCTCAGCTGCGGGTAGATCAGCTGGAGACGACGACCGGTTAACAAATTTATTTCGGTTTTGGTCGAGAGAGATCTGAAGATGAGTTGGCATTGGTTTGGTGGAGAGCGGTTAGTTTCCTCGTCACCCGATCCCGCGAAAATGACCGGTGGTTGGGGTGTCGGTCCACGGGGAGCAAAACGTGCGGCAAATTGCAACCAACCCTTGTGAGAAATTAACGTCGGCAGCTGGGCTCAATGCTCCGGCCGCCATCGTTACCGTTTAATCAACTCCAAGTTGGCAACTAGGTGAAAGGTTAGTTTGCAAATTGCTACTCCTAGATTGGAACGGTTATGCTCTTTGCCTATTCTTCTTGCTCTTCGCAGATGAAATCGTACCGGAGGGAAACCGCTCGTACCATGTACCATGATCAGGTGGCAATGAGTGCCAGTGTCCAGGGACTCCTCGCCTTGTGTCGGCCCAGATCTGAGCTTGGACCGGCATGCCTATCTACTTGTCCAGCTGCAGGGGGTCTTGGTCTCGACCGGATACTATGTTATGTTGCGTATGAAACCTCCTTTTGCTTACCTACAAAGGCGGCCTCGGCCTCCAAGGACGACGCCCTTGCTGGCTTCGATCTCGACAAGGGAACTGGAGCTGTTCGCTCCTTGTCTGCCCCTCAAGAGGAGTGCACTCTAAAACTTTGTTATTTCCGCGGCGTTAAAAACGACAGCTCCGAGAAATCAAGTGCATGCATGCTCTGGAAAGGAGAAGCGTCATGGTCATGATGGGCGGCTCACGTCAGGCAGCAGCGGAGCAGAAGCAACGACTGCCTCCCCCGTCATGCCGCCCAAGGTATCCGGCATCGGATTCCTTCCAATTTGACAGACAATGTGATGAACAATACTCCTAGTGCTTAGTAGTAATGACTTGGTAATATTAATCCCAGAAGAGATTAAGTCTTGCATATATCTGATCTTGGGTAGCACGGGAAAACTGAGAAGAGGTGATCACAGATGCACTTCGTGCTATGAAAGAATGGTTCTTCCCCAGCCCGTAAAAAGGGGCTGGACAAGGGTATATATACAGTGGCGTAACTGATCTGTAGACTGTATGTACAAAAGAATTTGTGGCCATTTGCCAGCTTATGAAGTGGAGGCGTGGTTCAACACAGCCAATTACGACAGCACACAAGCAAGCATCAACTAATTTCGTCAGTTTTTTCAGTCTACTACAGGGGGTCACTGCTACGAGGTATTATTCTTACAGGAAGGCCAGCTGGGGTGCGGTCATAGGCATCAGCTACGCCGGGTCGCTGATCTTCATCCTTATCAGCAAAATGAAGACCCAGACCTTCCTCGATGTAAGAGTCGTCCATATACCTCGTCCTGCAAAGGGCTTCAGGATTTCTCCAACTGCCGCTGCTTCTGCTATCGCTCTGCTCCAGATCTCCCTCGCTTCCCTCTGATATATCGGCACTATGATGACTGAAATGACGACCGCCCGCCGTATTATGGTTTCCAAATTCTGGAGGCTCCAGAAAACTGCCCTGCGGATCATGAGAATATGCAGGGGCCTGGTCCCACCAATTGCCTGCTGAACTATCTTCTTTACCATGGGGCTTCGTAGGAGCATGCCGAAACAAAGTGCTTGATGTTGATGCCTCCATATGGCTTTGAACTCGTCCATACAAATCAGAGTAATCATCTTCAGCTCCTTCGATTTCAGATG
Organism: Poa pratensis; assembly: GCA_947311845.1. Lineage (NCBI taxonomy): Eukaryota > Viridiplantae > Streptophyta > Magnoliopsida > Poales > Poaceae > Poa > Poa pratensis. The sequence continues at coordinate 47,739,415 of CAMZMU010000045.1, read as the reverse complement.
TTTCCCTTCCTTGTGGACTTGCGTTCTGACCAGTCACGGGGGACGCTTCGTTAAAATGGGGGGATTCACCTACATCCATGTGTGGTGAATGGCACATGTAATACCAATCCAGAATATATGGATATGTTCTTTGATCTGTGTCGAGCAATCCTAAGGGCCCCAAATTATAAGCATCACGTGGGATGGCTTCAGCATGGTTACGGATAATACTTGGGAGCAGTTGATGGAAGATATCACCCCTTTGACCTGTGCTATCCACGAAGCCTGATGCTTCCATTGCCTGATATTGTGCAATAGCCTGTTGACGTATTTGCCTTTCCTTGAACTTTTGTAGGTTCTGTAAGAATTGTTTGCCATCCACATTTGCCACCAATGATGGATAAACACTCTGGAAACTGTAAACAATCATGTAATACAATTAGGCTTCAATGCTGCAACATCATTGCAAGTGACAGTATGAACAGTGGACTAAATACCAACAACGGATGATACTTGCTTGGAATATCATAGGATCAGTGCTATACTTTTGCATCGTCTCACTAATCCATAGAGTAAGTGATTACAGGAAGATAACAGAACGACAAAGTGATTACAAGATATACAACAGTAACAGTGGCAATGATCAACTTATGCCATATCTTAGAGAATATCACTCTCTGCTATATAGTATGCATCCAACTCGAAGTGTTGAAAATACGTATTGTTTCAATTTTCTACTCCCTCCGTTCCTAAATATAAGATGTTTTAGCATTAATCTAAATTCATATGTATCCACATGTATCTAGACACGTTTTAGTGTGTATGTTCACTCATTTCAGTCCGCATCTAGTAAATATGTGAAACACCTAAAACATCTTATACTCCCTCCCTTCCAAAATACTTGACGTGGATTTGGCCCAATTCGGATGTGCTTTAGTGTGTAGATACATCCAAATTTGGACAAATCCATGGAACGGAGGGAGTATTTAGAAACGGAGGGAGTACGTGTTTAAGTACACCAAGCTAGTTAGAATTGTTTGAAAGTATAGTTACCTTAAGAATGATTTCTCCATTTTCCCTTGGGAGCTCCTTAGGCTTTTAGGTGCATCAAATGGGGAACCATAGTTTCTATTACCATGTCTTCTGAAGTTAAACAAGCTTAAACTATTGAAACACAGCAAAGTTTGATGTTAAGTGTTGCAGAGTCAGCAAAGATAGATTGTAAGAACATAAATTCTGAAGAAGCTTAAGCAGCGGACCTGCATACATCTCCCACTCCATCCACATAAATTGTGAAGTCTGAGATGAAGCGCAGAATGTCATCAACACGCTGTAAATTTATAAGAGTTCACAACTGTCACAAAACTTTAGAAGAACACATTTACTGAGCCAGTTCAGACCATTACCTTTGGTAACTCAAAGATGAGCAAGTAAGGAGTGACGAAGATGGAGGCCATCTCTTCTACTAGCATTACTACGGTATACTGCACTCACAATTTAACAAGGCACTTCTCAGAGCTATAACAGAAAAGGTAAATCGCATAACCAATACACATATATCCTGGATCTCAAGCATTGGTCAAAATTTTATGCAGGTGGCAGATATCTAGGGAGCGGAGCACTACAGTGAGTCCTGTGAATCTAAACACCAAAACTAACCTCTATCTTTTCAGATATATCACTTTAACCGAAAAAGACATAACTTGAATAGCTCAAAATTATATATTCACCTAATAATTTAATTGTCCAATGCAGCAAAAAAGACTTAAGTGTCATAACTCATAAGCAGCATATTTTTAATAATGTAGTGATTAGGGGAATCACAAAAACAATTGGTGATGGATGCCAACAAAATGGATGTCCGTGAAATTCTGAAGCCAAATGGCACAGCATAACAAGAAGTACTCGTATAACTAGCTTAGTTAGTTAAATATTGGCATATGCACAACAGTACAGCCAGCTCTTCCTCTTAAATACTTAATCAAAACAATACCAGAGCACAGGTACCTGAAATAGTGTTTCAAATTCTCTTCGAACCAGTTCACTGCTCTCTTTCCCACGCCACCTCTTTGGCATGTAATGTGTTTGCTGGACAACGAGGCACATGGCCCCTTCTGGGTCAATTACTTGAAGTTCGTCAGCCACTACTTTTCGACTTATAGCTGCTATTGTTCCAAAAACAATAGTATACCAGAATAGGTTCCTTCCGAATATCTTCAAAAAATATGGATGTGAAAATTTAGAAGGTGAATAGATGCAAGTTGTAGATGGCAAAATAGTGCATATAAAGAGCTTACATGACCCTCGAGAATGGATTCACCCAGAAATCCCATTATTATGAGAGCACCAGCCAAACCACCAGAAACAAAAGATACAAATTTTGCTATGATAGAAATCAGTGGAGTTGGAAATTGCTTCAAGTAATTCAGCGAATGCACAACACTATTGTTCATCCTGTGTCTGAAGAAATGATCTACCTGAAATTGTTGTAAGCAACTGAGTTTTAGAGAGAGCTAAGAAAAAATTGCATATATAGCCCTCAACAGACACAAGTGCTTGCAGCTATAGCTAATGAGAGGATTGTTAGCCACAGAAACTGTAAATAAGGGATGAAAAGAGGTAAAACGTTTCATTTAGACCAGTCAATAGTACAGTAGTAATGACTGTAATAATAATGAGTTCTGCATGAGAAGCTACCTCATTATACTCCCTAAAAATCCACCTTGATAAGTTTGACCATCTTCTAGATGATGCTGTACTTGGGTGATTATAAATTTCTTCAGCATGCCTCAGAATGAGGTACACCAATGGGAAAATTACAAGGCAGGGCGACAGAACCAGCATTGCAATGCCCACAAAGACAAGTCGTTTTTTCAGCACAGCTGGGCTTGTTAGAAAATCTTTTCGAACACAGAATTTGCTGCAAAAGCAAAGGATACGAGTATTCAGTATAACTGTATACGGAACTGAAGTTTGCCCAAAGAGAAAACTTAGTTAACCAAAAAAACATTGGAATAATCCCAAAGTAATGTGTTGAGTTCTTGCTAGAACTTCACACTGGATCATGTAAAAATTGGAAGTTAGAGAAATATCTGTACAGATGAATATGTAGCCTGTAGGTGCTAACATCTAAGGCAATGTATCCTAATATCGTCTGCATCCTGACTACTTGGTGTGTCCTTATACCTCCTCAATTCAACCCTTCTGAATCTGATCTTTGTACAAGGGGATAGAGGAATAGACCAAAGATCTTGAATCTTGAGCATAGGATACCGTCCACATGAGCTGTTGGATGATATTTGAATCGGCGTGTAGAAGTGGGATCCATCATAAATGGTTTTTGCTATGTGCAATGACTATTTAAGCTAACTAAATATATAATTTGTTTGTAACTCCTTATCAAGAAAATTATTAGTAAAGCTTGGTATATGTTCTGCATCAGTAACTAAACATTTAGCAGCATGTGTTGTACTCCCTCCGTTCGGATTTAATTGACACACATTTTGTTACACATGGATGTATCTAGACATCAAACAAGTATAGATACATCCATATTTAGACAAAATCAAGTCAATTAATTTGGAACGGAGGGAGTACTACATATGTGGTGTCATGTGTCATTGAACACATGGGTTTAATACCAAGAAAAGGCATGGACCGTACAGCTGGCTTATTTGCGGCCCTTTGTGCATTGAAGTACTTAATTAGGCAGTGGCAAACAGCTTGTACGGACTGCTTTAGGGCATGTTTGCCCTGCTTGAGCTCCTACCGAGAGCAGGGGTGTAGTGTAGAAAAGAAAATACATAGCTTGATCATCCAGAAAGTTAACATAACTTCAGCCAAATAAATAGTATTGAAATAGTTAAATACTAGTCCAAATCCAAATAAATAAATTGCTAACAGTAGTTAAAGCTTAAAAATACAGAGGTACAGACTACCCTACCTGTCAAACATACTCTGGAAGATGCACCAATTTAAGGTCCATTCTAGGGCCTTTGGAAGTATCACATAGTTTCTCCTGTCATTCACATGAGATTTGACAGTTGGACCAGCACCAGGTAGCCAAGGCCGAATTGGAAATGAGATAATGCCTTTATTCACCATCCCTATCAAGTAATTTTCTTTCCTCATTATTCTCATGACAATATCATGCTCCGAGAGATCCCTAACAACACAAAGTTTTTTAGACTTTTGTAGCAGGACAACCTTCTCGATTATTCTGGGCCATGATATCGTTTGAATCTCGAGATCTGTAACCTTCAGACTACACAAAGAGAAAAAAGAACAAGGGTAAAGTTATTAATTGCTGCAAGGTAAAAAGATGGAAAGGCTTTAAGCTGAAACATTACCTGTTATAGTAGAAGTCACGCACATTCAGTGTACTTCTCAGTTGTACAAAAAACTTGAGAAAGTTTATGAGTCCATACGTTGCCAGTATAACCATTGATCCAACAGTGATCATTTTGGGAAAGGTGAAGGGCACTAGTGGATTACGCTTGATAGCTTCCATCAGATCACATGGTTTTTCCCCGGACTCAAGCGCCTCCACACCGCATTTCAAGTGCCCAAGGGCATTCCAATCAACATACAGGAAGAAGAATCCAATACAGCATACCATAAAGAGCACATTAAGTATCTCGATTATCGATTTGGTAACGATACACCTCAGTCCTTTTGCGCAGAAATATTCATAAAGCCTTTCGAAGAAAATATCCAAGTCAGGGATCGGTTCTTCCTTGATGCTTTCCCCATGGAGAAGCCCAGATGGGCTCTCACTTCCAGAACCTGGCAATCTTCGGTAGTCGGACAGCTCAATTTCAGGTGGAATATCAATGAGAAGTTGTTCTGATAACGGCGATTCTCTTCTCCAAGGCCACTTAAATAGTGTTTGTGTGTTAGTGTCCTTCAACGGGAAGGACATCATTCATGAAAAGAAAATCCAAGGCCAATTTGTATCCTTGCCATGCCACAGGAAATCACCTATAACAAAACCAAGAGAAAGTTGGTCACTCGCATTTTACATACCGCCAATCTCTACAGCAGTGAAAGTACAAGGAAATCAATGATTCCCACAACTACTTCGGCCAATCCAAGATCAAGGTCAATTTCTTAACAGACTTAACAAGACATGCACATTGGAAAAACAATGCAAACACGGTGAAGATATAAGTAACAAGCAGATAGGAACAGATGGAATTTCGGACCGTTGAAGAACAAATGCCGACCAGCAGCAACCATATGCTGCTAAATAAACTAAGGAAGACTCAAATTCCTTCGCTCTAGTCAATCAACCGTTGCCACAAGGCCCAATCGCAATCTCACAGTAACTATCTGCCTCCACAACTTCTACGCTATCATCACGCGAAGCAATCCGGGGCTCTGGACCTCAAGGCCGGCAGCTAAACAACACGTTTGAGCTAACTCCAAGCAAAATCCCTACCAGCCAGCGCTCGAACCACCATACGAGCACATGATCATCACAACCACTAAAGTATTCCTCCGACTAATACCAAACGCCGAACCTAAACCAACCGGTTTGCTAGAGCTGGGTTTCAACGGAAAATCGCGACAACAGAAAAAAAAAGGCTATGCGCGGAGAAGAGGAAGAGAGGGGCGGAGTCCAGGACCGACCTGATGGGCACGGGCGGCGATCGCCGGCGCACGAGCGCGATGGAGGCCGGCGGGCGGGAGGCAGGGGGGCGGGCGAGGGTTCCGCGGGCGGAGGTGACTTGCGGTGGACTGCGGCTTCTGGTAGGGAAGGGGAATCGCACGCACGAGGGGGAGAAGACGAGGAGAGGCAGACGGTGGCGGCGGTGCGTTTCGGGAGAGACGTGACGGGAACGGGGAATTGAATCGTACGGGAGGGGATAATTTTTGTTCGTTCCCTTTATCCGGGGTTTTCCCTTTGCTCTGCGTCGCGTCACGTTGGTCGCCAGGCTTGATTAGGAATCGTAATGGCTTGCGTAGGGGATTCTGATGGTTAATTCGCACACGTTCAAGTTTTAACTAACACAAATTATACACGAGAATATACTACTCCTGCCTCCTATTGGTTTTGCCCGGACAAATAAATCTGGCTCAACTCCACTCACACACCGGCATTGTTTTTCATGGCGGCGTCTCGGAGTTGATGACATCATGTGCTTTCCGATCTTTTAGATGGGTGGCTTTATGGTTCATGGATGGTGTTGTGCGGCGATTTCATCAGATGGGTTTCTCCTCCTGCTCTGTCCCCGTTGTTGTGGCTTTGTCTCCAGCGTCATGGTGGAGCAAAGATGATTTGTCCAGTAGTACATGCAGATGGTTATCTGCGCTGGTGACAGCTAGAAGATGTGTGATGGGTTCGTGGTTGGAGGTTGACTGTTCTGATTCCCTAATCCGACGTCCTCGTGCGGGGGTGCATGTTCTGAAGTTCGATGGCCGATGGCGTATCCGAGGTCGTGCTGCCACAGTCTGATTCTTTCAACGACAATGATTTGTCCTACGACAAACTATTTTGAAACTTCGAAAAGCCGTTGATCAGCGATGGAGCCGCGTAGAGTTCATGTGAAGAGATGATCTGTCTCTATTCTCTTTAGTGGTCTCTTTAGTGGTTGGTGATGCCAGAGAAGAGGGATAGTGTTGGTTTGTTATATAAGTTTATCCTATCTTTTCAGTTGTGTAAGATCGATATTTAGGTGCATTATAAATTGATCTATATTTCATAAATGAGAACGTATTACCAGAGGAAACTACTTCTTTCCATAATTGATTGATATTCCGTCGACTCACAAGAAACATTACACTAAATCCTTAGGTAAGGACGAGCTCCAATAAAACCATATGCACTACCTGAGTTATTCAATGTACTCAGTACTACGGTAATCCTACGTATATATTTATCTTGTTTGCTTATGATACCATATGGGTCTCATGCATTAAGAGCCGACAAAAGTATCTTTAGTACTATACTTATACCCAATGCATCACTTTCCAATAAGAAGCTCAAAATTGTGTAATACCTTCCCAACAGGATTTGGATTCGTTGACTTTGTAAAAGGCGACTTTGAGCCACTGACATGTGGGACCTGCCATATGTGAGGTCCACACGACAGGCACTCAAAGTCATCGAAAGTTAGTTGTGTCAAAGTCAGCTAATTTCAATCAACCTTTCACATCAATGCATGCAAACAATTTTTCACGTGCAGGAGAAATTATTGAGAAGGAGAGTCATGATAATTAGACGATATTAAATGCTAGGAATCAGGCCTTAATCCGGAGAGTTTTTGGAACATGCACATTTTCACAATGAGCCCAATACACCGGAATGGAGGGTGTACTATAAGAATTTTGATAAATTGTTTTACTTATAGTACCATATCCAACCTTGTGCAACAAAAGCATCTTTACAAAACTAATGCCCAGTCCATCAGTTCCCAATAAGAGAATGAAAATTGTGAAATGTCTTTTCCAATTGCACCTGGTGCTACAAAAATATGGGTAAAATTTCTTACTTACAATACCATTTCCAATCTTGCGCATCAAGAGCTCACAAAATCATCTTTACTAGACTAATGCCCGAACATAAAGGTTCCCAATGGGAAATTTAAAATTATGAAATAACCCCTCAACTGCAGGTAGTACTATAAGAATTTGGCTAAAGTGTTTAATTTATAATATCATATCAGGCTTCGTGCATCAAGAGCTGATAAAAATATCTTCTAGACTAAGAGCATCTCTAGCAGAACCCGCAAAACGCGAACGGCAAAACAGTTTTGCAGGTCGCGCAACTCGCGTTTTTTTGCTCGAAACGTGGCGCGGCGGAGCAGAAACCGCAAAGCAGAACCGCAACGCCGCGTTTCGAAACTACATATGCAAAACATGAAGTACACATGAATGTCATAAAAATGGAATGATAAATAAATTAGACCTAAATTATAAAGATTCATATTACAATAGTAGGATATTATGAATCCTCATAAATAGGTTATTACAATAAAAGTTTGAATCACACGAATTAAACAATAATTCAATACAAGATGTTGTAGAATAACAATATTGTTTGAATCAAACATGGCTCAAATGAACTAAAAAATAGCTACTGCCCATGCAGCTCGATACCTTCTTCGGAAGATGTGAGCCGGGTACGTCGGGATGTCGGCGAAGTAATCGCGCATGAGAAGCTCGTTGCCGTAGAAACGGTTTCGCGGTATGCAAAGCCGGCCAACCTTGGATCCTTGCCGCCGCTTTGCATACCGGTCTTCGAACTCCTTGACGGCGAGGACGGCGACCACCATTTGTCGCCGCCGGCTTTCGAACAGCGTCTCCACATCGGAGTCGTCGGAGGAGGACGAATCGGAGAGGACGAACTCTTCCTCCGGGCTCAACTCCATCTGAAACGGGCAAGGCATATTCACTACATACTACTCCGGCCGAAATCAAAGCGAAATCGAGCGGAAAAGGACTCACCGGCGGATCGGCGGCGGCGGCGCAGATTTGGGTTCTCCACGGACGCGGCTAGCCGGAAACCGGGGGCAGGGTACCTCCGCGGCCGGGGCAACTCGCGTGCGGCGGGGCGCCTTCAGATGCGGCCGGGAAAAGGAGGGAATCGCAGGCGGCGGCGCTGGCGGCGGCGAGATGGGAAGAAGAGAGAAATAGCGCGTGGTGAAAACTCCCACCCGCGAACCGTTTTGACCAAATGCAGGGCCCCCTCGGTTCGGCGCCGAAATCCGCGAAAAAGCCGTTCCGAGGCGCGGATTCACGGGCCCCCGCAAAATCTTTACGGACCGGTGAGTTTTGCGGGTTCTGTTCTCCGCGTTTTTGCGGTTTTAAATCCGCATCGGGCGGTTATTATGCGGGTTTGCCCCTTTTGCGGGTTCTGCTAGAGATGCTCTTGAAAGGATCGTATGACACCTAGAGAGGGGGTGAATAGGTGCTACTTTAATTTTAGTACTTTTTAAATTTAGGCTTGACACAAAAGGTAAATTCTCTAGATATGCAACTATGGTGAATTTACCTATATGACAAGCTAGCAACTAAGCAAGGTACACTAAGTAAATACGGTAAACAAGGATAGAAGTAACCGAAGTGAAAGCACGCGGAGACACGGATGTAGTCCCGAGTTCCTCCTTTTTAGGGGAGTACGTCTCGTTGGAGAGGTGTGAGCTACCACGAAGGTCAAAACTCAACCGCCACAAAGGCGGACGCACCTTCTTCTCCGATGAACCGCACCACAAAGGTTTGGTTCACCTTCCACTATCGGAATCCTTCAAGGCGGAATCCGGAGCCCTTACAACAACGATCCGGGGCACAACCCACAAGCGGATTGGGGGCTCCCGAACAGCTACAAATCTGTCACAAAGACAACAAGTGAGTACAACAAGAAGCTAGGTTTTCCTAATGGAAATCCTAGCCAAGGGGCCCTCAAGTAAATGAGGGGGAAATGAAGAACGGCTTGGTGAAGATGTAGATCCGGGGCTTCTCCTTCAATCCTCCAAGTATCAACGAGTTTGGGTGGAGGGATTGGGAGATCTAGTGATTCTTGAGCTTGCAATAATGGAGTCTTCAAGTTTTGGGCGAGCTGGCAGGCTGGAGGTAGGTGGAGGGGTATTTATACCCCTCCCAGAAAATGTAACCGTTGCAGCCCACTAAGTCCGGAGACTCCGGTCTGGAAGGCCGGAGACTCCGGCCTGTCCGGAAACTCCGGACCGAGGAAGTGCGGAAACTCCGGGGCAGAGCGGAGACTCCGGTGATACTCCGGGGGCACTCCGGACTCCATACCGCACGCGCCGTCCTGAGAAAATCTTCGATTCAAAAACTTGTCTGGGGCGGAGACTCCGAACCGTGGGTGCGGAGACTCCGGCCGGTGCGGAGACTCCGGTGATACTCCGGGGTAACTCCGCACCCCATACAGCAGCTGCCGTCCTGTGGAGCTTTGGCTCCAGAACTTTGACTTGGCCGGAGACTCCGGCCCTTGAGACCGGAGACTCCGGACTGGACAGGCAGTGCAAGCAACCCTTTTTCTTGTCAAGTGTTTCGATGCATTATGTAAATATTTCTTTTGATTCCTGCACCACTTAACATTACATTAGATATATCCTAGTGTTGTTGCCTAACACACAAAACCTAGGGGATATAAAATATGCCCTTTCAATCTCTCATTTTTTGGTGTTAGATGACAACACTCGGATTTGCAATAAAGCACACAACAAATATCGACATGTTCCACAAAGGATTTGAGAGGCTCCCCCTACATGTGTGCATACAAGTAATTTGCATTTGAATACAAATGCTCAACATGTAGAGGAGAGACAACTCACAAGAAATATTGAACATGATACAAATTCGTAAGCACAAAGATATATCAAGATAATGGGTTGAGAGGAAAGTAATCATACCTTGTGCATAAAAAAGTAGACTATAGACCAATGCACAATAATACATATCACATAGATAGATACCATCTCAACCAACGGTAATATGAAATATCCATATGTCTCACACGAAAGGAACATAGTCTCACACGAGAAAGAGGCAAATAAGTTCAACAACAACGATAAAAGGACACAAGCTTTAAAGAAATGATAAACGAGCATGCTTGTGTCCGACCCATGCAAATCCCACGAGAAGAACCTAGTAGAACTACTTCTCCCCCTTTGGCATCGAAACGCCAAAAAGGGAAAAGAGCGATGCTAACGAAACCCAAGGCGATCACTCGTCGTCTTCATCATAGTCGTCATCACCACTTGCTTCACCACTTGCTTCTTCCTCATCACTTTCTTCTTCATCATCACTTTCTTCTTGAGCACGCATAGGAGCCTTTCCGGTGTTGCGAGAAGAGGAAGGCATGGAGGTCACATCATCATAATCATTCCAAGGAAAGATATCCACATTCCACTCCTCAAGTGGGATAGTTGCTTCGGATGGCGGAGTTTCGGGTTCATCTTGAGCACTCCGGACTCCATACCGCACGCGCCGTCCTGTGGAGCTTTGGCTCCAGAACTTTGACTTGGCCGGAGACTCCGGCCCTTGAGACCGGAGACTCCGGACTGGACAGGCAGTGCAAGCAACCCTTTTTCTTGTCAAGTGTTTCGATGCACTATGTAAATATTTCTTTTGATTCCTGCACCACTTAACATTACATTAGATATATCCTAGTGTTGTTGCCTAACACACAAAACCTAGGGGATATAAAATATGCCCTTTCAGCTCTTAAATGCGTACTCCCTCCATCCTAGAAAAGGTGTAATTCCAGCATTTTTGGAGTGTCGAAGTTTTTCAAGTTTGACCAAGTATATATAACAATTCATCAATATTTATGCCACCAATTACGTATACAATGAAAATACTTTTTTTATGATGAATCTAAATGATACTTTTTATGATATAAATATTGATATTTTTTTGTACAAACTTGGTCAAACTTGAAATCTCCCCAAAAAAATTGGAAGACGTTTTTTTCTCAGAAGGAGGGAATAAGTACATCGGTTCTCAGTAAGAAATTCAGTAACACAAGTCTGGACAAAATGTTTACTTATGATACCATATCCAATCTTGTGCATCAAAAGCTGACAAAAGAAATTTCCAATAAGAAAGTTTGTTACCTATAATATTATATTTGGCCTCGTGCATCAAGGGCGGACAAAAACATCTTTAATAGACTAATACCCAAATGCATAAATTCACAATAAAAAAGTGCTTTACTTATAATATTATATTGATTGTGGATCGAGGCATAGCCCGGTGGCAGCAACATGCTGATATGTCCCAGCCCGCTCCGGTTTGAGCTTCCATGCTCGCATCCGGTGCGTATGCACAATTACTGCTATCAAAAAATAGCGCTGCTGGTTTCTTCCTAGTACAGTCACTCATTTTTTAATAATATTATATTGATTAGATAGAATAGTCGAAAATCAAAATTTTAATCAATATAAAATGTTTGTATATTTAAACCGCTAAAAATTGATGATGTCAAAAATTGTATGTGTAAATGAATTTATAATGTGAATAGTTTGCCTGTATGGACGAATATCAAATATGTGTGATGACATGGATAAATGAATGTCTCAAATAATGAATGACGTGGTCGTGAAATGGATATATGAATGACTCAAATAATGGACGGTGTGGACACCTTACATGTAGAGAGATAGACTATTTTAATGCATGTTAGTGAATTTTTGTTTTATAAGAAGATAAATATGTGGCCTCGTCTCTTTGCATCTTTAATAGAATAATGGCCAGGTTCTCAATTCTCACTAAAAATTTCAAAATTGTGAAATACCTTCCCAACTACACTTGGTACCATAAGAATCTGCATAAAGTGTTGCTTTACCTTCATCAATTGAATGTCAATTTAAACAGAAGGTCCTAGGAGAGACACGATAAAAACTTGACCAACATGGGAAGGATCCCTCCTTGGTTGGTTTTACGTGGTTAGATAGGTGAGACTTCCCGTTTAATTCGAGTATGCCTCAGTTGCGACTCAAATTTGTTCGAACATGCGTCAGCTGGGATTCAATTCCGGATGGGCTAGGCGAGCACTCGCTTCCACCGCCAGTGAGCTAGCACTCAATTCTACTCCCTCCGTTCCATTTTAATTAACTTGCTATCCACCAAGTGTGGATGTATCTAGACATGTTACATGTATAGATACATCCACATGTGGTGGATAACAAGTCAATTACATTGAAACGGAGGGAGTAGTAGGAGAGACAAGATAAAGATAGTGTATCACGAGAGATCTAATACAATTTTCCCAAGAACTAAACTGTAGAAATAGAAAAGAAATAAGAGTTGGAACGGCTCACAAAATCAACAATGCGACCGGATATTCAATACGGGTAGTGGGTACCCGGAAAACATTTTTCGAAATGTCAAAAAATTCCAAATAAAAATTTTGCATGCAGTCATGACATTTCATGTTGACACAAAAAGTTACGTGAAGAAAAAAGTTTTTTTGCAACCTGTGCAAAAAAGACAAATCCGGACACACTGAAACGTATATATATGCGTCAGTTTTTTCTCTTTTTTGTACAATCACAAAAAAAAAATCACCCTGCCTTTTTTTGTGCTAACACATCATGTTGTAATGTACACACGGATTTTTTTTCGAAATTTTTTGACATTCTGAAAAAAAACTAAATAAAAATTACACAATGAGTGCAGATGCACCCATAAGCCAAATCGCCGTGTCCCGCGACTAGCAGCCTAGTAGGCGGTTCCTTTTTCTCTTGATTAAATCGCGATCCAAACAACAAATATTCAGCGGCGTTTTCTTCCGCAGTTCCGTTCCAGTAAACCCCAAACCCAGTAAACCCCAGACCCAAGAGGAACAGAGGAGCTCGAGGCGCCGGCGGTTCGAGGCGAAGCCCCCAGTACAGTAGAGCATCGCCGGCGACCATGAACGGCTCGGGATTTGACATGAGGCTCGGCATCGAGAGCGCTCTACGGCGCGCTCTTCCGTACGGCGGGCTTCCCGGCAACGACTCGCCCCAGACGGCCTTCTTCGACGCGGCCACCGAGGGCGACCTCCGCCGCCTTAGGGGTGAGCAATCCCTCGTAGCACCCATCTCTCAAAGTTCTCTCCGTGCACGGCCGCGCGGCGCCCGCTTCCTCCGATGTGGCCTCACATTGCTAGGGTTTTGGCGGGAATGGGGTCTGCGCGTGCGTGTGATTGTTTCACCATGTAATGTGTGCTATATTCGTGTCTTACCTGTGGATTTGTGGTGGTGGTGCTGAAGAGTTGGCGAGCGGCAAGGATGCGAAGGAGAAGGCGTGGCTTGCGGATCTGTGCATCCAAGGCCTGGGGCCGTTTCAGGTCGCTGCGCGCCTGGGAAGAGTGGATGTGTGCAGGTGCATGGTGGAGGAGCTCGGCTTCGACATCAATGCTGGAAGTAAAATTGGTAAGTGTGTGCTTAAGATTGAGTCGATTTCTGTTAGAGTGAGTCCAATTTTGCAATGTTAACACTTGCACAATCGCTCGATTTATGTACATCCCATTAAGTTCATCTCGGTTTCACATACATTAAGTAGTGCAGCATGTTATCGTCAGACTTCTGCATCCGTTCTCTTTCTAGACTTTCGATTGTGGAATTGTGGTCACCTCACTAGTCGCTTGCCTTGCTTATTCATAGTAGAAGTTCACATCTTAGTTGCTGAAGCTGTAGATTTTAGTTGGGAGAGATATGTATGTCAGTGACTGCACAAGTTTACTTGCTTCTGATTTTGTTGGTAGGTGTAACTGCTCTGTCTGCTGCTGCATTGGATGGAAAAATGGATGTTCTGAGGTACCTTCTCGACCATGGTGCTGATCCAAATAAGAAAGACGATCCAGGCTCCGTTGCTCTTCACTGTGCTGCAAAATTCGGTATCCTCTCTGCTGATACTTAGCTTTTTCTCTGTCGATTTTACATATATTAGTTTATTGCAATGTAAAGATGAAAGGTTCATTGTTTACTGGGCAGTCTCCAACTCTTCATTTATGTCACTTGGCCATTTGTGGCTCCATTTAGATGTTCAATTCTTGTACATCTACCAACATGTGGTTTCCATGTTGCTACAAGTTCGTAAGAGGAAAAAATATTGATTTGACTTTTTGAACAGTTTTCGCTGGTCTTCGTTATATCCAAACCTGTTAAGCGTATCTTTCTAACCTGGTTTAGATGGCATTCAGTTATGGTAACTAGCTCTGGCACTTTATTACCCCCTTCCATATTAGTTATCGCTGATTTAGTACGAAGTTGTACTAAATGAGCAACAACTAATGTAGAACGAAGGGAATATATTCCACTTTTCTGACAACAGAGGAACTCACTCACATATGCTTGGATCTTGAGATCATCCAGGGGTGTGGCATTTCAACATGAATTAATGTCTTTCATTGTGTCCCGTTATACAAAATGACAACAATCATGTTCTTGCTCTTTGAGTTCTCTATAGCATTTTTGTGTTTCCTAAACAGTTCTACCAAGTAATCATCATAACGTATGCATGCTTGTCGTCTAGGTAAGTCATGAAATGGTAGTTATCAATAAATTTTAAGAATCTATTTGTTGTTGTCTGAGATTTTTTTTCCTTTTTTTCTTTCACGGTAACATTTTATTGTGTTTCTGTGTGCATTTTATGTAGGGCATGACGAAGCAGCAAGGCTGTTGCTATCTAGAGGAGCTAGTGTTGATATAGCTTATTTTCATGGGACACCACTACATATTGCTGCTGCCTATGGGAAGACTGGTGTCATCAAAGTCTTATTGGAGCATCATGCAGATGTAATAATTAAATTTCACGATTTTATTACAAAGTTCTTTTTTCATTTCTGTGTGATCATCAGTTATGTCGTAGCACCATGCAGATGGCGTAGAAGATACATACATATGCCAATGGTCTTACAGCTTTAAGAACCCCTATTTTTATGAAGAGATAAGATAAATTCTTGTGTACCATGTGCTGTTTCTTATTTGGTTTGTCACTTATGTAACAAAGTGTTATTTTTTCTAATAGTATGCCATAAATGGTTGAACTGAAAAAATGCCTTTGCACCGAGATTTGGCCATCTATTAAACAAATGCACCGCGTCAGCCTATAATAGTTCTCTACTGAATAAAAATAAGGGGATTCATCAGTATGGAAACAAATCAGTATATCATAATGTTTCTCTATATTGTTGACATTTTTATCTTAGAATTTAATACCTGGTGTATTCTGTAGTATATTAAGACAAATTTTCCCCACTAAAGCTGATCTTTTCTTGTAGCCAAACAAAGTTTCGAAGTTCTAGGTACACCATTGATTGCAACTCTACATGCTACTTCTGAAGGATTACCTGAATCGATTTCACTGAAGTGTGCGCAGCTGCTTGTCAAGGTCTGTTCACTGTTAACTGTGACATCATATATTTTTATTGAATGGTAATCCTGTATAGAAAAATATATACTTCTCTTTGTGTGATTAATTTATTTTCATAAAAATTGAAAACTGCAGTGTCTCCAACTTTTAATTTTGCATGATCCATATCGCAGGCAGGTGCTGATATAAATTCTACTGATCCTGATACTCCCTGGTGGTGGCAACTACCCATGGCTTAACTGAATGCATTAAGTACTTGCTAAAGGCTGGTGCTGACCCTAATATCCCAAATAGCCATGTGAGTTTTTGTGGGTTTGCATTCTTCTACCTACTCTCATTTATAAACCAGTACCATGGGACAGTTTTGCAGCCTTCCCGTTGTGCATTTGCTTTTAATGTCCCATGATCAAATGGACGATAATCCTCTCAGATTATATTCTGGCAGCTTAGGGAAAGATTTTTGCACATTTGTACGAAATGGCCAGGTTGTTCCTTGTGGTCTCTTGTCTCTTGAGATTTAGATCTAACTTCAGGAAAAAATTATGCTTGGTAGTGCATAAGCCTACTAATATGAGGAACTAGAAGTTCATATGAAGATCTCACTTTTCAATTAGTTTTGAATGTATATGTTGATTTTGGGCCGAGCGAAGCTGAAACTTCTAGAAACAGTACCTCAAGGTTCAAATGACATTTTGAAATGGGTGTGTCATGTAGGGCCACTATAATTTAATCTATTATATAATCTATAATTTAATTTGACTAGGTCTACATTAGTTTTTTCTACTTACAAAGCTATATAATAACTTCCTCTCTTATTCAATCATGTCACTCATGTTTTGTCCTTTTGTTACTTGACAGTGTGGTGCCATGCCAATACAAATCGCAGCAAGCTGTGGAAGAAGAAAGCATGTGGAATTACTATTTCCTTTAACTTCTCCAATTCGAACAATATCAAACTGGTCCGTTGAAGGAATTATTGCTCACGCCAAATCAAAATGTTCCAAGCCCGGGGTATGAATTGAACTCTATGTACTTGGATCATTCTATATTTCATCAAGATACTCAACGCATAATGCCCACGTACCTAACTACCCATATGCTCCAGCATTGCAAAGTGGTTAGCTCCATTTTTCCTGTGGGACCAACTTGAATTTCTTTGGACTGTGTTTCGCTCTACTGCATATTCTTTAAGATAGTTCGCGAGCTAGCATTTGTATAGTGGTATGCTCACATTGTTTTACTTTTAGATTTTTATTATGTAGACCAGGAAACAAAAAAACAACTCAGAACCACAGTTCAATGGATTTGACATTTGCTGTCATTATTAAAATGCAAATAGCATTAGTGAAAAAGAATGCCTGGGACAGGAAAGAAATTAATGTTGGGTTTAGGTGTTTTCTTTTGATTTATGGTCTCCAAGGATTAAAAAACATTGAAAGAAATTTTTCTTAGGGTGACAATGTCAGAAAATAATATTTTAAATACCCAAAGGCAACCGAGGGATGCTACCTTAAGTGGCTTTGCTTAAAATTTCCACCTCAACACTTTGTTTTCTATTTGTTCATTATAGTCTCAGTATGTAACCAAATATGCTGCTACTTGAGTGACTTGCAATTGTGAGTCTCAACCTCACCACAGATAGTACACCTTTTTTGGACGGTGATCTTATCAACATAAGGTTTTTATGATTTTTTACGCTACAACTGCATTATGAATTATGATGCTGATCAATTGTACTACTTCGAGCTTAAATTCTTGGTGTACCTGTTACTTTTGTAATTGCTTGTGGACTATGGAATGTAATACTCTTTACTTCCGTATTTTTTGTTTGGTCCGAAATAATGTGCCTTTTGCAGCGCCTAGCTGCCTATGGGCAGATTTTTTGGCTACTAGGCTAAAGCCTTGGATTGCTTCATACATTTTCATATTATGCTTTATTTTTCAATAATAGGGAAACGTGATATTTATTTATCGCGACTTTGTACGACTTGGTTAAGATGCAACAAAAGCGTGCGACTAGTTGTTTGTTTTGTTAGAGATATGGCCTTTTGACTCAGCTTTATACAAACCCAAACAGCTGGGGTCACAAGTGTACAGAGTTGGTCCAAATATCACCTAAATTATGCTGCTTCAGCATTACATCCCAACAGGGGCAAAAGACAGAGAAGAGAGCGCCTCTTGCCGGCAACCTAAACCACGCAGGGCATGGTGCCCAGAAACTAAACTTAGTTATTTGCTTGATCTTTTATTTTTATATGAAGTCTGAGCAAACCACTTTAAAGTTTCTTTACGTGAAAACTTATTATTTGTCTCTGTAAATATTGGTCAATTTGTGTCTATATTTTACTTGGTTTAATTAATTATCTCCATAATTTAGGATGAGCAAGATGATAACGATACTAAAGCCCAGCTGAAATTATGTGGTGCGGAAGCTGTTAAGAGAAAGGACTATCGTGGTGCGTCAATGTTCTACACCGAGGTTAGTACTGAGGAATGATTTACTAGTAATGCTACTCTAATGCTTTATCAACACTAAAAGTAATGTGAGAAATAGTAGTGGTGGTGGGAGGCATATTCAATCATACCAGTACTACCTGTTCTCTGGGTTGAGGTAGTATTTTTCTTTAGTTATCAGATACTTTATCTTTTGATTCTTCTTTCTATAACTGCTGTTGCCAAAATAACACAAGTTGTTTATTTGGATGCGGGTTCTTTGGAAGATTCATATGCATGGTACGATACTAAAGCCCCTGCAAAAAAAAAGAGAAAAAAATTCCTGCTGTCTCACAGAAGTTGAACTTCTGCTTGTGTTGTATTACATCTGTTCCAAAATATAGGACGTTTTGGTAGGCTTGCAAAATATAGGATGTTTTGGTAGGCTACAATGGCCTACCAAAACGTCTTATATATTGGAAGGGAGGTAGTACTATATTTCTATATTTTAAGTCTGTAGATAAATATCCACTGATAAACACAGATTTCAGTTATTTTCCTGAGGAATTCGGATTTCAGGTAATAATGTGCTTAATTAGAAGATGTGATAAAATGCCTTATCTTAGTTTGCCCGTTTCCTGGAAAGAGCTAAGTATTTGGTAATACTCCAAATGACCCATAGTACTTTGAAATAATGAAACGCGCTAAGCAATTATTTAAGTATTATGCACTAAGTGGGCCCTCAAAAGTCAAAACAGACACCAAAAAGTCAAACTGCCCCTACCTTTCTCCTCTGTATGGCGTCTCCACCTTTCCGAATTTCTCCGCGCAAGCTGGTCGGGCGCCGCGTTTGGCCACTGTCTGATCTGATGTGTGGTGTGCGCCGCATACAGACATGCTTGAGTGCATGGGGATGCTCAACCTCTTCACAGGTTCCTCCTCCGACGGCCACCATCTTGACCTTTTCACTCAGCTCCCTCACCTCTAGGTACATTGTCCCTCTGAGCTCAAGGGCTGTGCTGCCTCCTCCGATACGTGCCACCAGTACACTGTGTTGTTTGCTCAGGTGTGCTCGCCTTGTTCCCTGTCTGCGATCACATTGTGCT
This sequence comes from Poa pratensis, assembly GCA_947311845.1. Lineage (NCBI taxonomy): Eukaryota > Viridiplantae > Streptophyta > Magnoliopsida > Poales > Poaceae > Poa > Poa pratensis. Next base: position 47,720,072 of record CAMZMU010000045.1, on the reverse strand, counting down.
CAAGAGTCTTGCTCCAGGTTCATGCTGATTCCAGGTGGTCGAGGCTTACATATTGCCATCGAGGACATCCGCTCCGAGATGTACTTGCTGCAGCTCGACCCACGTCTGTGGTGGCACTGGGAGCAACTCACGTTTAGGTCCGGTGGCAGCATACGTCATAGTGATGGAAGAACGTAGGAAGGGCATTTGGGTCTTCTCGCATACCCGCGGAGTGGAAATGATTAAAACAATATAGACCAGACATTTTGTAAAATTGAGTACTTGGATCATTTGGGGTTTTATCAAATAGTTGGTCTTTTGTGGGCAAGGGGCAGACTAAGACGTGGGATTTTATCATCTACTCCCTCTGTTCCTAATTATAAGATGTTTTAGACATTTAATGTTAACTAGATACGAAGTGAAATGAGTGAACATATAGACTAAAACGCGTCTAGATACATGTGAATCTGAAAATGGCTTAAAACATCTTATATTTAGAAACGGAGGGAGTAATTGGTTCCATGATGCTACTACAGGGTTTCACGAAGTTCGACATGTATCGTGTATTTGTGCTGTTTGGAAACCTTTGTCAGCCATCAACTGCTGGTGACAATTGAAAATTCAAATCAGCTCCAGCAGCCCCCTAGAAAGAGGCCTCAAATGATTTGAAAAACCCTGGTTCTCATGTTTCAGTGTATAACTATGAACTATCATGGAGTCAGTGCGTCACCAGACCTGAATGTATTGCTGTAGACATAGAACATGTGTTGTCTTGCTAGCCGAGTAAATGAGGCTGTTGTCACTCATACATTGTCAACCCTTTACTATAGATATATGCAATTTTACTTGTTTGTGATATAAAAATTGTTTGATAGTATTATGGCTCTCTCTATTTTTAATTCTATGTTTTGATGCAGGCAATTGAGCTGGACCCTAGTGATGCAACACTGTATTCGAACAGGAGCTTTTGCCATATGCAAATGACTGAAGTAGATATGGCTTTGTTTGATGCTAATACTTGCATTGAATTGCGCCCTGGATGGCTGAAAGGCTACTACAGGAAAGGAGTTGCTCTCATGTTTCTCAAGGTCAAATAAATAACTTTTATATTACACTTGGTTCACTTTGCACTTATTTATATGTCACATCCTATTTGTAATCTGCTTTTCTATCAATAGGAGTACAAAGAAGCATGCGATGTTTTTATGGCTGGACTGAAGCTGGACCCTGGAAATGCCGAGATGGAGAAAGCATTAAGGTAACATATCTGATATTAGGCCCGCATTACTTACAGAAAATGCTTGTGCCTATGATTTGTAACCTGTAAATTTTATTTACCAAACAAAAAAGAATGACAGCGTAGTGGCATTGGTTAGCCGAGGTGAAGAAGACGGATGAGATCTTGATTTGCGCATTGCAGGCTAGTTTAGATAATGCATTGAACATGGACTTAATTTTGTTCACTTTTCAGGGAGGCAGTTGAGGCAATGAAAAAGGACCACCTTGCTAGGAAAAGCTTCAAGCCATCTGGTTAGAGAAAAACTGGCGGCTCTCGGGATTGAACTGCCCGTTTTGAATGCCATAGTGGTTCTGTGCTGCAAGTGTTAGGGGTAGAGTTCTCAATGCGTAGCCTTACGACTCTGGTTTTCCAGTGAGCACCGTTTGTTCTGATTACTTTGCTAGTCAGGTTTTGCAAATGGCATTGGTTAGCCTTATAACTCTGGTTTGACAAAAGGCCAACACTTTGAAGTTTGAACACAGGGTTTCCATAGAAACTCCATGTCAAGTGAAAGTGGATGGTTTGCTTTTGGCGTCAAAATGGGTGTTTGTTGGATTGCATGGGCATGGTGTGCTGCGTTTATATTCCCGTTTTACGCGTTGTTTCCTTGTCTCATTATGATTGATCGTATGTGGTGAGTTGATTAAAGCAAGTTAACTATCAAGATCCTCATCCATTTCCTTGATCTACAATATATGGTAAACATTGAAAAGAGTTCTTTTGTAATAGGCACTATATATAAAAGCGCGACATGTCCCTAGCCTCTCCCGCTGTCCACGTCGCGCGCTTCCCATCAGCCGTCCGATCGCCGCGACGGACGGCCTAGATCAAGCCAAGCCGCCCCCAGATCGCCGGCCACTGTTCATCGTCGAATTTAAGCCAATCACGACGCGCCACGTCGCCTTGGTTCCAGCCGGTCACCGCGGCATTTTGCAAAAAAAACCTCGCAAATCCAGAAATTGCCCCCAAGCCCACATCTCCTCGCGGAGAGGGACTAATTTGCATTTTCAGGAAAACTCAAGGACCTTTCTGCAAAAACATCCACACATCTCTCCCTCCCTCTTTCTCTCTCTCCCGCGCTGGCCCGAGGTCGCCGCCGCCGCCGTTCCGCTCCTCCCCGACGAATCGAAGCACACAGCGAGCTCCGCCGCCTTCTCCTCTACCTCCTCGCCGAGTATCGCGTGCCGGGACGCCCGGAATCGCCGCCAAACCGCCTCGGTTTGTCGTCGCCGTTCTCGCCGTCCGCCGCCGCGGATTTGCTCGCCGCCGGCGACTCCGCTGACCATTTGGTCCGCCGCGCAGCCCGTTCGGCTCGCCTCGACCTCCTCTCGCGAATCCACGCGGTCCCAGCCTCGCGCGCGTGCGCCGCTGCTCGAGCGCGAGCTCGGCAGCGCCGGCGCGTCCGCCGCTGGCTGACGTCACATGTTGACGTCATCCCTGCCCCACCTGTCAGCGTTTCAACATTTTCGTAAAGCTTTCCATAATTAATAAAATCCTGACATGTGGGTCCCGTCTGTCAGATATTTAACAATTACAGAAAAACTGAAATTCGTAAAATTTATATCTTTTAATCTGTAATTCAAAATAATGCAAATAATATATCAAAATTTGCAGAAAAATAAAACCTTCACAACTATTGCATTCCATGCATGATTAATCAACTTGAATTCCTGTTTAATTAGAAGAACTAAAATCGCAAAAATGGAGTTTGTGGAAATGACATCTCTTACTCATTGCAACTCCATTTAAATTGATCTACATATCTTAGGGGTGCATTTCAATACCTTTAATTTGTCATATCATCCATATTGTTTGCAATGCATCGCCGTCGTATGTTGATTGCTCTTTTCCTTTTCCGGTGTTTCGTTCTTATCGACAGAACACGAATCCGGAGTTGGTTCTGAGAGCACGGACAGTTAGTACCTCGCTGCCAACAAACAAGGCAAGTGTAACCCAACTTTTGAGAATTTCTATACTATGTTTCCCCCAATTATTTTGAGTCCCATTTTGTTTGGGAATCTCAAGATCATCATGATATCTTCAGTTCAATTGGTTATTTACCTCACACATTAGTAACACAATTGTCCATAGACTAGACCACACAATATACCGACTTTTTAAAAAAATAAATTTGTTTTTCCATCCTCATGTGTTAGTGTATTTTGGGACGAAATTTACGTTGCAGCGGCATTTTCCGACAATAGATGATTTTTCCCGTGGCGACATCCTCGACGTGCACAACAATATTATTTAAGCTCATCTTTTCTTAATTCCTAACCGTATTCCAACAGTATTGTCCATTGTAAATTCCAAAAAAAAAAAATCAATCTCCTCAGCGATAATTTCCAGCCGATAATATTTAACCGCATCAAACAAATTAACGGGAAGGGTGCGGCGTGTCGCCGCGCCAAGTTGCCTAATAGCACTGAAGGAGTAACAATGCCATGTTACAACTTGGATGACCTTGCTAGACTGGTAGGTTTGCAAGCCACTGGCCCCAAGTTAATTTGCATTGGCATTCAGTTCTGTAATATCCTGATGTACAAGATTTAGTTTCTGCAAGATGGTACTCCCTCTATCTCAAATTACCCTGGGTTTTAACTTCCGTCGAAGTCAAACATTGTAAAGTTTAACCAATTGTATAGAGAAAAAAATCAATGTCTACAATGTGAAAAGCTAGAAATGTTATGGTATATGTGGATTGTCCACCTTCTCTTAACCATTTCGGACTTTTGATTCTACTGACTGATGCATGAAAGAGAAGCAGAAGTCTGGGGTTCAAATTGCACTTCAGTGCAAAAATTACCCTTTATCATTTTTCTGTCCTTGTGTGGGCCTTGAGCCAACAGAACACAAGTACTCCCTTCGTTCTAAATTAGATAACTTCCATTTATCTAAATGCGGATGTATCTATACTTGTAACATGTCTATATACATTCACATGTGGACAAATGAAAGTCATCTAATTTGGAACGGAGGGAGTAGAACTTAATAGGATTGTGACATGACGACAACTTGCCAATTATGTAGGCTATAAATGCAGAAATCGCACGAAACTTTTTGCCATGTACTCTCTCCGTTCCACAATATAAGATGTTTTAGGTATTTCACATTTTGTCTAGATTCGTACTAAAAATAGTGAACATATACACTAAAACGTGTCTAGAGATACATGTGAATGTGAAAAAGGTCTAAAACATCTTTTATTGTGGACCGAGAGAGTACTATGTGCCAAGTTTGGACGCCAAGTTTATGTACCAACACCTACGATATCAAATGCCAGAATTGTACTCCCTCTGTCCCAAAATAAGTGTCTCAAGTTTGCCCAAAAGTGGACGTATCAGACATGTTTCATGTATAAATACATCCACTTTTGTGCACTTATTTTTGGACGGAGGGAGTAATATTTTACAGAACACAGTAGTACTCCCTCCGGAAATAGATGTCTTAGCTATCTACATCCAAATTTTGAGATAGCTAAGACATCTATTTCCGAATAGAGCGGAGTACTATATTCTAACAACTTAACAAATATACATTATACAAATAGCAACAAATTTCTAGGGACCTATGATGCCGACTTCAATGGAATTTTATGCAATCCATATCTGTGCATATCGACAGCTCTTCTTTGACTTAAATTGGTTCAGCTATGGCGTGTAGTGGCGTGGCCAATCCCAGTATCATCCCAAACTTCTCCCCCATGTCAACCCCATTTGCCTCCACCTCTCTTGGAAGCCTCCACTCGAACCGGTACAGCAATGTCGCAAGCATCAGATGCACCATGCGCACGGCTAGCGGCATCCCGGGGCAGATCCTCCGACCTGAACCAAACGGAAGGAGCTCAAAGTCCCGGCCCCGGTAATCCATCTCTTTCCCCATGAACCTCTCCGGCATGAACTTCTCAGGCTTAGTCCACAGCTTGCGGTCTCGGCCAATCGCCCAGACGTTCACCAGAACGCGTGCGCCCTTTGGCACCGTGTAGCCTCCTAGCTCCGTAGTCGCCACGGCCTGCCGCGGCAGCAAGAACGGGGCGGGAGGATGAAGACGGAAAACCTCTTTGACGACGGCTTGTAGGTACTTGAGTTGGCTGATGTCTGATTCCTCGATATCTGGTTTGGTGCCAATCACTTGCGCAAGTTCTTCGCGAGCTTTTGCCATGGACGATGGATTTTGTAGCAGCTCAACCATTGCCCATTCAACGGTTCCTGAACTTGTATCAGTTCCAGCACTAAACAAATCCTGTGGAGGGAGACCGCCGAAATCAGGCTACTTGGCATGTAATCTCAATCTAAATTCGGATATGTTCTGTTGCACGTATTGACAGCAAGATTCAGATATGAACATACACGGTAGCACGGTTGCAAGTAATCAATTACTCTAGCATTTAGTCTGCTTCTTATACGGAGTAGTATATAGCAGCATTTGATCTATATCATGCTGCAAGAAGAACAGCTAAACAGTTCTGAAGTACGCTCGAATGCTTTTCTTCTTCATAAACTCGCTAATTGAGACTTGAGAGGCGGCATAGGATTAGAAGATACCGTAAGCAACGACCGCAGCGTCTGCCGATCAAAACCCTGTCCATCCTCCGGGCTGCGGTAGTCCAGGAGCACGTCAAGGAAGTCGTTCTTAGGCGGCTCCCCGGCGTCGCGCTCCAGCACGCGCCGGTCGATCTGCTCATCAAAGATGGCATGCAGCCTCTGGAACACTCTGGCGATGAGCTTCCTTAGGCGCTGCAGGTCCAGCGGGGCGACCGCGGGGAAGAAGTCTGACAGGTTGGGCACCCCGACGGCGATGGTGAACTCAGTGATCACGTCCCTGAACTTACCCGACCCGCCGCGGTCGTCGAGGTCCGCCAGGTCGGCCGAGAATATGGTGCGGGAGAGCAGGTTCAGCACGGTCGCGAACGCGACGCGGCCGACGTCCACGGCCGCGCCCTCGCTCCACAGCCGCGCGATGTGGGAGACGAGCTCCCGCACCTTCTCGCGGCGCAGGGACTGGTGCGCGTCGAGGCGGGACGGCGAGAAGAGCTCCGCGGAGCACACCTTGCGGAGGGCGCGCCACCGGGGGTCGCTGGGCGGGAGCCAGCCAACGGAGAACCTGTCGTGCGCGCACGCGCGGGCGGCGTCGGGCACGGAGCGCGCGGAGAAGGCGGCGTCGTGGCGCTGGAGGACGTCGCGGGCGGCGTCCGCGGAGGAGGCGACGATGGTGGTGACGGCGCCGAGGCGGAGCGTCATGAGTGGTCCGTGGCGATCGGCGAGGCGCGCGAGGGAGCGGTGCGGCTGCGCACCGAGGTCGAAGAGGTTGCCGATGAGAGGGAGCGGCCAGGGCCCCGGAGGAAGGTTGCGGCGGGCGTCGGCGAAGTGGCGGAGGAGGTACAGAGAGGAAACGACGAAGAGGATGACGCATGGTGCGCAGAGGAAGAGTTCCATGGCGAGTTCCGTGATCTGTGCGACTACTAGCTGAGGGGCCGTTGAAATATCAGCGCTGTATGCTTGATGCAGTCCGTGGCAGTCAGCAAATGCATTCTGCCCGACTTAGAATTTGGCATCACTCGTCTGTGTTATTCCGTCGAACTCGAACGGACGCTAGGTGTGATATTCTCAACATCGTCTTCTTCTTTTTTGGGGGGCAATTTTTGAGCGGTTCCTAGGTTCCTCATTCATGCCTAATTTCCGGCCCCGGAAGGCCCCGCACCGTGGAACATCCGGGCACAACCAGTTTTTTCTAAGGGCATGTAAAATGGTTTTATCTTACCGATGCCACGAAAAATAATTACTGAGTTGCATGAGAGAGAAATAAAAGAAATGAGGTTTTATCTTACATGTGGAGTCCCAGTTTGCCCTGCTACGCATGGAGGTCCTTCAGAAGGTTGAGCTGCTTCGCTCTGAGGTTCACGACGCTCTTGCCAAGCTTCAGGTTGCGTCGGTTGTGCCTCTGCCACCTGAGGTACAGATTGGTTCTGTTGATAAGGGGTCCGAATGCTGCTTTGGAGAATTTTCTCCCCGTGATCTACATGCGTCGTCGTCTGTCCTTACGAGGGTTGTCGCCGCCGAGGTTGTGGCTCCAGTTGTGGAGAACTTGCCTGAGCTGCAGGATCATGGTGGGGAATCATCTGTGGTGCTTCCAGTTGAGCTGGACCTTTTGGAGCCTTTGGCGGTGGACATCGCGCCATCCCCACCTCCGTCCGAGTCCTGCGAGTTGCCCTCCTCTATGGGTAGTGGAGGTATGTCCATCGGTCGCCCCTCTTTGACCGTGAAGGTATGTTGGCACGTATTGACCAGACGGTCTTCGTGAAAAAACTTGGTGACTTGCTCGCCTGCTTGGAGGCAGCTAGCCCTGGATCTGGCGAGGCGATTGCTTGCCTCATAGCAGAGGAGGCTTCTACTGGCAAAATCAAGAAGGTGAAGAAGGCTCCTAGGAGCATAGGCAAGAAGAGTGGCGCCATTGGTAAGGCGCCCGTGACTGCTTAGTGATAGCTGCGTGGTCCTAGGGTAGTCGTCAGTCTGCGGTTGCTTAGGTTGAGTGGGGTTGTCGCTTCGGGAGTTGCTGGTTTTTAGGTGTTGTCCTTTGTGGTTGTGTTGACCCCTCCCATGTTGTTGGTGTTTGTTGTATGGTTTTCGCCCGGTTTCTTCCACTAATAAACCGGACACCTTCTTCTTAATAAATGGTTGGGGCAAAGTTTTTGCCCCACAGTTGAATAAAGAAATGAGGTTTATCTTCTCTTAACTAAGAGATGATCTTTTAACAACATTTGTCTCACCATAAATTTAAAAATATTTGATACTTGAGATAGACTAAAAAATAACCCATTGTACACCATATTTTTTCGTCTTATCTTGATTACGTGGCAGGGTTTAAGATAAAACCGTCTTATGAACCACTGTACATGCCCTAAGATTTTGAAAAATTGTGTCTTCTTTTGGCCTGTTTGTAGACTTGTTTCCTTACCCTCTCTCGCGTTGTTCGGGCTCGAGAAAATTTGGTAAGACTCCAACTAGAAGGGAGAAGGCAACAAAAAGTCAATGTGACACTTCGTCCACATTGAAGCTAGAATGGAGCTGAGATTCAAGTGAAGAAGATGCACGAGAAGCGAGAGTATATAGGGAAGAGAGTAGTGAAAGGATAGACATGGGGGATGAATTTTCCTTTTACAAGTTTTACACTACGCAGATAAATAATTTGAGACTAGCAAGTAAGTGAAACACCTATATATATATGATGCAATAAGATACTTCAAATACAAAGTCTATCACAAATATGGATACTCAAATGAAAAAGTTCGAATAAAAATAACTGAAACACGCGGAGACAAAGATAATACTCTGATGTCCGCTTCCTTGGGAGGAAACTATGTCACCGTTAGAGAAATGTGGTAGGCCGTAGGCCTTAAGATGGCCTCCAAATCGTCAAAAAATACGGAGCAAATTCTACAACCCGGAAGATTCCGGACGACCTAGTATGCCTAGAGTTTCCTGATATTTTTTTAGAGTAACAAGAAACCTGATGAACTTAAGGAGGTCACTTTTGGCTCGGTGAAAACGTAGATCAAGACCTCAAGTCGATTTTCCTAAAGGAGTTAGGATTTGGTTGGGAAGAATGAGAGATCTCGACAGTTTTAGGTTCCCAACAATGGTAGAGAGAGTAAGAGATATAGTATGCTTCAGAGCTAGTCAACCTAGCCTTGATAGAAGAGGAGGAAGGATTATATATAGTCCCATCAAAATCTAACAATCACATAGTTTTTGTAGAGCCCGGTACAAAATTTAGAGTAAACCAGATTTCATACCTGAGCCCGGAATGAATTCCGGCCTAACAGCAGGGTTAATTCCGAACCAGTCCAGAACTAGAATCATCCGGAATTGGCCATGTCTCTAACTTAACACACCGGAAGCATGCAAATGGTCAAAAAAAAAATAGAGCATTGGGTGTGTATAAAGGCATGGTTTGAGTTTGACCCCATCAAGCTCATCGAGAAACCCCTCATATTAGTGTGGCATAACTATAACTGAAGGAATAAGAAGTCAAAGCATTATCCCAGACACATTGCTTTTCTGCAACTTAATTAACTCTGTTGGTCTCCACTGCAGACAGATGGATTACTACATTACCAGAATCTGTTTCTAGGTTGCTAACCATCAGGTCTGAACGAATTACCTAAGAATCTTCGGTAGTATTCCATTTTAAATAGATAAAACCAAACATCCAAAAACCATACGACAACTGATATATAACATTGCACCAGCAAGGTCAAGTTCCATCCAGAATACGTGAGCTCCAGACAACATCAAAATAAAATTGTTTTTGGTACCCACGTGACTGGGAACTTATTGCTCAGATCCTACTAGCACAATCTGGGCACTAGGCAAGTAAAGATAGTACGGCACATTTTGACAAAATTTAGGAACAGACTTCAATTCACATCTAGTAGGGCTCCACTGGCGCACGGAATTTGAGTCCAGCGTACACAGCAGCAGCACCAAGCTCTTCCTCGATCCTAAGAAGCTGCTCAAATTACAAAAACAGGGTCAGTAAACACAACTATACACAAGAGCAAGTTTTCAACAACAAACTACAAAAATATATGGAGACGGAGAAGGACTGTGAGCTTTTTGCCTGGTTGTACTTCGCAAGGCGTTCTGATCTGCAAGGTGCTCCGGTCTTGATCTGGCCCTGTTTCATAAGAAAGATTGTTGCATTAACTTCAAACGGAAAACTGAGTCGCGCTGATGAGGAGCTCCTTCCCAGCACAAAGTGGAAACATACCGTAGATAAACCAACCGCCAAATCAGCAATGAATGTATCCTCAGTTTCACCACTGCAGCCAAGATATGACAATTGAATATTTCAGACAAAGATGCAGGAAAGAATTACAGAAACACAAGACAAGGTGACTGAGAAGTGTACCTCCGGTGACTGGTCATCACACCCCATCCAGCACGTTTTGACATTTTCACAGCCTCAATGCTCTCAGTTACAGAGCCGATTTGGTTAACCTACATTGTAAATGGGAGACCGAATTATACAGCTGATGCTATTGGCTACAAGTACAACAAAGATAAGTATCTCAAGCCAGACATACCTTGAGGAGAAGAGCATTGCAGGACTTCTCTGCAATGGCCTTTGCAACTCTCTACAGGAAAGAGTGACATAAACTATTTAATTCACCAAGAAAACGAAAAGATAAAGACATTGTATCTCAAAAAATAATGCACATACAGTTGGGTTCGTGACGAGGAGGTCATCTCCGACAATCTGCACTTGCTCTCCAATTTCCTCAGTCATCTTAGCATAGTGAACCCAGTCATCCTGATCAAATGGGTCCTCAATCGAGACAATTGGGTATTCACTAACAAATGACTTGTACACATTCTTCAGGCTATCTCCAGATATCTTCTGGGAGCCATCATTGTTCTGCAACAAGCAAAATATTAACCATCAATTGATCCATCAAAATAAACTCGGGAATTAAAACTAACATTACCTCTTCCTTGAAGTTAAGGTCATAGGTTTGATCCTTCTCTCCGTAGAACTCTGAAGCAGCAACATCCATTCCAATGACAACCTAGTATGTCCGACGGAATATATAGTCATCAATACCAAATATCTCAAACAAAGGTACCATAATCATTAAATTAATGTAACATAATGTAAGTTCAACAAACCTTGCCAGTGTATCCAGCCTTTTCAATTGCCGTCTTCAAGAGCTCAAGACCCTCCTTGTTCTCCTAAAATATGACAAAAGGCCAAGGAATTAAGAAAATAAACCCACAAAACAAGCTTTCTTGACCGATGCATTCCAATTCTATGGTTGTCACATTAGCAAAAGAAATAAATTCCAATATCAGCGGAAACCACAACTTGTTCACAATGTACAGAAAGTTCAATGTGCCATGTAGCATACTAGCATAGATTACGAAGTATCTTCATTCTACAAAGTACTAATCCATTGTAAACAAATAAGATATTAGTCTGACTTAACTTTTGGCCCACAGAAATGTTTAATTACCAGCATATAAACAGAGATACTCAAAAAGAATCACATAAATCCGCCTAAACAAGTAACATCAGAAAATTTATTTTGAAGGATTATATCACATTGTCAGGTGTAAGCCAAAGATATAAAGGACAAACCTGAATGTTAGGAGCAAAACCACCTTCATCACCAACATTGGTGGCATCTTGCCCGTACTTCTTCTTGATAACGGACTGTACGGAACACAAAACAGGTAATCTGTTAGATTTTTGCAATACTACCAGCGGATGTGAAAATGATGACTAAGGAATGACCTTCAAGTTGTGATACACTTCAACACCCATCTTCATGGCCTCCTTGAAGGATGAAGCACCAGTAGGAAGGATCATGAATTCCTGTAGAAGAATTTAGAGCACAAGTTACAAGCTGCAAATATCCCTCGATTCTATATGCAAATTTTGGTTTGGGGCATTGCCTGCATGGCAAGCTTGTTTCCAGCATGTGATCCACCATTGATGACATTGAATGCAGGCACAGGCAGAACCAGCTGCTTGTTACCAGCAAGGTTGGCGATATGCTGCAGTACAAGACACATAGTTGATGAGCAAACAATCTGAGAGTTATGAGCAGAACAAATTAATAGGATTCATATAGCAAAATATACCTGGTACAACGGAATCTTCTTGACAGAAGCTCCAGCTTTGCATATAGCAAGTGACACAGCGAGGATAGCATTAGCACCAAGCTGAATATCAAAAGAATAAAATCATCAGATGGGAATTGGCAAACTGAATACTTCCAGCTTTCATTGCAACAGCACCAGCATCTGCATTAATATTGAAACTTACCTTTTGCTTGCACCAGCCCCATTCATTCTTGGTTCCATCAAGCTGATGAACCATGAAGTTGTCAAGCTCAGTCTGTTCCGTGGGATCCTACAAAGCGAATAGAACGTGTACATAACCATATAAGTTAATATTGTATTATGCACAGAATTGTAATGACAGAGTAAGGAAGCCAAACCTTGCCAAGCAATGCTGGCCCAATAATGGAGTTCACATTGTCAACAGCCTGTTACAAAGACAAAATTGTTATGATAAAGAGAGTCAACTTGTGATGGAATCACAGCATAAAGTTATAAGAGAAAACACGATACAAATCAAACATTCTAACGAGGAATGCGCTAAATCAGAACAAACCTTTAGAACACCCTTTCCCAAGTAATCAGAGCCTCCATCCCTCAGTTCCAAAGCTTCATACACACCTATTATACAGGCAAGAAAAACTTAAGCTTAACTTCACAATAAAAGTGGCCACCTGAAACTTTTGTGATTGACATAAAGAAACAGCATCAATGCTCTAAATCCAATGGGAAACTAAATATCAATGCAAAGAAATTAACATGCAAAAGCCAAAGGCTTAATAATCCCCAACAAAATGGAAGTCGTTACATTCTTCTCCATCCTAAAATAACACTAGTATTCTTAGTTTGGCACCCATCATTTCATTTCATTTGGTAGACAGTGTTAGGAATAGGAATTGACATAATATACAATAGGCATTTGCTGGAATTCCAAATGAAATGGCATGTCCAATTCCATGGCAGCCAAACAGGTTGGGCATGGAATCACAAATGAATTCCATGATTCCGGCTCGAAATGATGGCTACCAAACGACCCCTTAAAGCACATTAAAATTGATGTTGCGAATCTAGCTGGTGCATAAACAATGAAAGAATGTCGATGAAGTCAGTATTTTTAAGTTTAACCAGAAACCAGAACACGGTAAAACAGACAAACAAACGACAAGTGTATTGCCCAAATAAATTAAGTTGACTGTTGGTAAAAAGATGGCTTACCAGTTGATGCACCGCTTGGCACAGCAGCCCTCGCAAAAGTTCCATCAGAGCAGCACACGTCAACCTAGCAGCACAAGCATCATATTCATATTTAGCTATAGGAACATTTTGCAGCTAGAACCATTAATCATTCCCAAATTTGACGCAATGGAACAGATGACCAAGGCGAAAACTGTACGATCAGATGTCAAAACCCAATAAATGACACGTATTATCTTTTCAAAGTAGTCTGAAACCAAACCACGATATAACAGATGTCAGATAGAAACAAACGGTCAATATTACTAGCTATCGTGAAGATTGCCGAAGACTTAAAACCAAGAGATATATATTTCACTGATGATACGGTGAGACAAGCGTCGCTAAAGGCAAATTCAGAGCAGCAGAACGTATCAGCTACACCTTCCAATCGCCTCGCTAAAGCTAAAATTCAGAAATCAAATAGAATAGACTGCTGATCGAGTAAACGCGTGGGGGATAAAATGATCAGATGTACTGAAACTGGTGATATGCCTAAGAACTTATCCGTAAACAAAATTACAGCCAAAACGGACTCACTCACCCGATAGAGACAAGCAAATCAGAGCCCAAACCACCAACCCAAGGCCAAATCGGGGATACAGAGGTACAGATCGTACATTCCAGGACGCTAGAAATAGTAGGACGCATCGTACATTACAAGATAAACCCTACAGAGGATGCTAATCAAACCCGAAACCGTTCTAACCACCAGCGGTCCAGATCTCGCTTTATGGTAGCAGCCGGTATGGTCCCGCGACACCTTAGATATGTAGAACGAGCGGAGTTCGGTGGTTGAGCTGCGCGTACCTCGACGGTGGGGTTGCCACGGCTGTCGAAGATCTGGCGAGCCTTGATGCTCTGGATGGTCGCAGCCATGGCCGGAGAAGGAGAGGGATGGATCTAGATGGTTTGGGCGGAGAGCGGATAGGTACTTGCGGAGGTGGAGCGGGGCCCTTTTATTCGGGCAACGGAGCGACTGGGCGTAGCCTTTGATGACGGACAAAGGGAGGCGTCACATGAATTGGCATCCACCTTTTTCTAGAATTTTATTTATTGATTTTCTATTTCTTTTGATGGCATCGATAATTGTTTTCTAAGAGAGAAAGAAAGAGTAATCAGCCTCGACGATCTTCTATAGAAAATTGAAGCATATTCGCAGGGGCGGAATCCGCGGCGCTCTTCGGGGGATCCGAAGCCGCGGTCGGCCTGCGGGGCTTCCCGCCGGAGGTTTCCACGTAGGGGCCCCATTTGCTGCCTGTAACAAGAAAAAAAGAGGCCCTACACATAATGGGCCCATTTAACACTTTTTTGCATAATAAAATTTCTGGTTTCACCCCTTTCCGTATCCGTTCGGTGGCATGAGATACCACCCACACGTAGAAGATGTTTTTAAGAATCAAAACTAAAATCGCGGAAATGTAAAACAACCTTTTGATATTATAGTCCATTGAGAGTAAATATTCATCACTCTCAAATAAATTGTTAAGAATTTCGGAATAAATACGTATAAAATATCTATTATTTTAAAATAAATATTTTATAAAAATTGGAACTCAAATAGAAATATCATGAGAAAAATATGACAACTTGAAAAGAAAGGGAAAAATAAATTGTCAACCGGATTGAAATCAGCTAGGCATGTTGGCGGACGTCCGCTTGAGCTAAAAATTGGTCCGCCATGTTCGGTATTTCAGCGATTCCCTTAACAGCCAGCTGATTATATCAACTAGGTAAGTGCCTAGCGGCCCGTTCGCTTTGTCCGCCGACATCCCTAAAATCGGCTAGAGAAAATAGAAAAGGGAATATAAAACTAGATAAACAAAAAGAGGGAGAGAGAGAGAGAGAGAGTTGATTGCCCAGAAAAGTATGCGGTATGAGTGCCAAAGAGGGTTCTTGTTCTCAAATATCAAGAGTTAATCGCTGAGAAGAAAAATGTAAGCCCCATTGGCACTAGTATCGGTCGAGACTACAGTGAAAACACACGCGGAAAATATACAGAAGATGTAGGGTAAGATTGGACACGATGATTTGACTCATAGGTCTAGACGCACATGTTTATGGAAATTCAGTTTAAATGCATTTTAAAATATAAAAGAATCAGGCAAAAAAATTGGGTGTATATCCAAACACTTTATGCCCACACACAAAAATCGCCAAAAAGACAATTTTATGGACTGTATAAAAAATACAAAAACTGTCTCATGAAGAATCATTTTGTAACACCGGAAATTGTCTTTTTTACATAGGCCACGAAAAATGTTTTTTTGTTGTGAAACCTTTTGTGAAGACATAAATATCTATATGTGCGTTCAAAATTTTTGTTTGATTTTTTTACATTTTAAAATACATTTTTTAAATAGCAGGTGCATCGACACGTACGAGTCAAAATAGATATCCTTTATTATTCAGATATGTGTAATTATTGTGGCTCCACCTTGAATTTATTGGTGGTCTCTAGATTGTGGCTCCACCTTGAATATATTGGTGGTCTGTCGGAGGCGGCGATTTGGCTCATAGGTGCATCTGCACCTTATTACGTAAAAATAATTTAGGTTTTTCCTCAAATTGTCAAAAAATTATAGGAAAAAATTCGGATGTACATTAGAAAATTATGTGTTAGCACAAAAAATGGCGTGGTGAAAAAACTTTTTTGTGACCTGCGCAAAAAAGACAAAAAAAAAAATGACTCGTATAAAAACATTTTGGTGCGTCCGGATTTGTCTTTTTTGCACAGGTCACAAAAAATATTTTTTATTCACGTAACTTCGTGTGCTAACATAAAATATTGACGTGTATGCGAAATTTTTACTTTGAATTTTTTGACATTTTCAAAATTGTTTTTTGGGTAGTGGGTACATCTGCACCTACTATCCGAAGTGGATTTCCGTGGTCTCTAGGACTAGTTGGTGTATACGCCCTTTGCTTTGCTTGGAAGAGGGGAAAGATACGAGAAAGTATCCCATGGAAACCGTTGTCCAGCGGAAACCTGGAAACTCGTACATATGCCGTTGGATCTAAAACGTGTGCTATGGATCAGTCCCAGACCTGTACCAGACGTTTTGCAAAAAAGCGCCCGCGTCGCCCATTGTATTTTTGCGCAAAACTCCTTGTACATATGCAGTTCTCTCAAAATACTTCACAGCCCACAAGGAAGACTCTCGCCGTACCACCTAGCCGATGCGGGACGGGAAGCCCCATTTTAACTCCGTGTGGCTTGACATCTATGCTCTCTCGGCTTGGTCGTCGTCGCGTGCTCCGGCCAGCCACGACGTCGAGACACCAACTCCAACGCGCAACGGCGCAAGCCTCGTCGTCGCGTGCTCCGGCCATGTTTAACGACGAGTTGCTCCCTCCAGACCTCTACGGATCCACCGCGCAAGGATCCGTCAAGGCCTTCTCGCCGAGAGGTGTTGCCTCGTCCAAAGGGTGGTCCAATGTCAGTACACAGCACTACAGCAGAGTCATGTTAGCTCAAGAACTGCAACTTCATGTTGGACAATCGCTACTCCCTGAATTTACCATTTGCAGTAGTCACTCGAAGCTCCAAAGTTGAACAAGTGTACTGACTACTGACCAGTGTTATTACGTTGCTTCAGTGATAAACTGAATACTTGTGATTGACTTTTACTGAATAAATTTTCCATTTGCATCAGCTGAAGCTGCAATTTTGTTGGTTTGGGCATATTGATATGTGAAAAATTAAATTTGAGTACTGAATGTACTGAACAATTTTTGACCACATCTGTGCAAGTTCGGTCACATAGAGAAACCGGTGCAATACAATGAAATGGATCTGAAACACTGAAGCGAACTTTCTGGTAATGAACTAATGAATTCCTTTTATGGAGAACACTGGCGGAGCTCAGCTGGATATTCTGGGCGGGCCAGCCCAAAGGAGAGTATGTATTTTTCTACTTTCATAGCTCAATTTAGCCCACATCCTTCAGCATTTTGGGCTGGGCTGGACGGGCCGTGGCCCAGTTCGGCCTGCACTGAGCTCCGCCACTGATGGAGAAGTGAACTTTTTGAAGCAGATACTTCTAATATGAATCCTGCTCTCCGAATGCACACTTTGATCGTTGATTCGGCATTACCTAAAAGAACTGCAATAGCAGAGTTAATTTCACGAATCCTGCTGCATCATCCATCGATCCTAACAACGAAGAAGTTGGTCTTCGGCGGCAGCGGCGGAGTTGTTATTCGACGGCGTTCCGGCCGATGTGCCGGGAGAGGCAGAGAAGCTGCGGATAGGGAGGGAGGTGATGGTGGACGCGCAGCGGCCGGAGCTCTGGCCGGTGGCTGTGGCGTCAATGGCGTGCAGGAGCAGGAGAAGGTGGTTGCACCGCGACGGGAACTCCGGCCGCTGGCGGCAACTTGCAGCTCAGAGGTGAGAAGAGGGGAACGAATGGTACACCGGCCGAGGCACGAGGTGTAATCTGCAAAGAAACAAAACACGGTGGCGGGCGCTTATGCCCCGTTCGGATGTTCATATTGAAGCCAGATATTGGATATTCGGCACCCTCCCATCCCGAATATCTGAAATTGACCTGTTCAGATGTACTCGATATTGAACTGAGATATTCGCGTTCGATATCGAGAGAGGGGTCGCTAGTGCAAAAATCTGTCCAGCGAATGTCGAGCCCAACAGCTCGACATTGTGAGATATTCGCCTCCCGTGCGCGACCAACTCCTTCCGCCCTCGTCTCCTCGCTCCTCCCGCCGGCGGCCGAACACGGCCTCCCCGTGGATCCCAGCGCCGCTGAATCGTTTTCCTCTCCTCTCCCCTCGACCGCTCTTCTCACCCCCCCCCCCCCCCCCGTTTCTTGTCTCTGCAGGTACGGGCGCCGCCGACCGAACAGGAGAGGGACGACGAGAAATCCGGCGCCCGGCTCAAGTACGCCGCCGCGCGAAGGCTAAACACCGCGGCGGCGCAGGTCATCTCCTGCTCTCCATCCCCGCGCGCAAGACCTAGGGACGGCGGCGCCGCGGCGGCGCAGGTCATCCCCTACCTCCCAGCCACCCTCCCTCCACGCTGCCTGCTGTCTCTCCCTCCCCGCCACCCTCCCTCCGTGCCGCTTGCTGTCTCTCTCTCCCGACCGCATCTGCTCTCTCCATCCCCTCTCATCTCTCTCTTATCCAGTGCAGGACGGGAAAGATTGGAGCTAGCCCCGGCGGCCGGAGCACCTGCAGCTCGAGCTGGTCTCTTATCCCGACCTGGAGCCCCGGTGGACGGGAAAGGCTGGGAACGGATTGGACCGATGGACGGCGGCCGGCGCCCCTGCAGGTCGAGTTCCGGCGACCGGTGCACGTACACCTGCTCGCCCCAGCTAAAGAAAATTGTGGAGAAAAAATTGGAGTTGTTACCTTGTGCTGATTGATATGTGCAATGCACTTTGCCGAGTTCAAGATGACTGTCTACCTTGTGTAAATCCATCCAGTGTGTATATTACAGTACAATGATCAATGTGTCGAAAAACTGCTTTTATAACATCCAAACAGCATTTGATATTCAAACTCAATATCTTGTCTAGGTCTGAATATCTAACACATCCAAACAGAAAATATTGACATTTAGACTCAATATCAATATCCCATGATATTGATATTCAACCCAATATAATATCGAGGCTCCCAATGCGAACATCCGAACGGAGCATTATTATTTGCAAAAGGAATGGTACAGGTTAGAGACTGATCCACAGCACACGTTTTAGATCTAACGGCACATATACGAGTTTCCAGGTTTCCACTGGGAATAGGTTTCCACGGGATACTTTTTCGGAAAGATACCCTAGAGGTCGGTCCGCCATGATCTCCGTCTTTTTTGCACGTGTCGTGTCCTGGCATTAGGGGAAGGAGAGGTCCGGTTGTACATGCTCTTAGATTTGAAAGAATGAACCAAACAAAACCCAAATAAGACGAACATTTACAAAATCATTTCTGGGTTGTTAACCACCGGACAGAACGATTAAGGATTCTCCGTGAAATACTTTTTAAGTGGCTAAAACCAAGCATCCAAAAACCAGATGTACAACCGTTATAACATTGCACCAGTCGTCAAACAGGGTACAGGACTACAGGTCCATCCAGAATACGTGAGCTCCAGACAACATCAAAATTAAAAGTGTTTTGTGTACCCACGTGACTGGGAATTTATTGCTCAGATCCTACGAGCATAATCTGCGCACCGGGCAAGTTAAGATAGTACAGTACACATTTGACAAAATTTAGGAACAGAGCTCCTTCACTTCGCATCTAGTAGGGCTCCACTGGAGCACGGAACTTGAGTCCAGCGTACACAGCTGCGGCACCAAGCTCTTCCTCGATCCTAAGAAGCTGCTCCAATTAAAAAAACAGGCGTCAGTAAAATGCACCAGATACATCTGCTCAAAGAAACGCACACCATGATACAAGAAAGAGCAACAGAAAAAACAGCACAACACAAGAGCTGTCTACAGAAATTAGTTTTGCATGACAACCATCTACAGAAAGACATGAAATCGACAAGTGGACTGTAAGCTTCTTGCCTGGTTGTACTTCGCAAGACGTTCTGATCTGCATGGTGCTCCAGTCTTGATCTGGCCCTGTTACATAAAGAGGAAGATTGTTGCATTAGCTTCACCATGAAACCTGAGTTGCACTCAAGAACTCCTTCAAAGAAAAAATTGGATACATACCGTAGATAACCCAACAGCCAAATCAGCAATGAATGTGTCCTCAGTTTCACCACTGCAGCAAAGAGATGGCAATCGAATATTTCAGATAAGAAGGAAGGACAGAAGTAAAGGAACATAAGATAGTGACTGAGAAGTGTACCTCCGGTGACTGGTCATCACACCCCAGCCAGCACGTTTTGACATTCTCACGGCCTCAATGCTCTCGGTTACAGATCCAATTTGGTTAACCTATATTGTAAAGCGGACACACAATTACTTAGCGGACAAAGGAATTGGCAAAATAAAAGTCAAGTATCTAAAACCAGACATACCTTGAGGAGAAGAGCATTGCAGGATTTCTCTGCGATGGCCTTCGCAACCCTCTGCACGCAAGAGTAAAATAAACTATTAAGTCACCAAGGCAAATGAAAAGATAAAAACAACACATCGCCGGAAAGAGAGTACACACAGTTGGGTTCGTGACAAGGAGGTCATCTCCAACAATCTGCACTGGCTCTCCAATCTCCTCAGTCATCTTAGCATAGTGAACCCAGTCATCCTGATCAAATGGGTCCTCAATCGAGACAATTGGGTACTCACTGACAAATGACTTGTACACATTCTTCAGGCTATCTCCAGATATCTTCTGCGAGCCATCATTGTTCTGCAACAAGCAAAAAAGTATCCATAAACTGACCATCAAAATAAAAATAAACTTAAAAATATTTAAAGTGACATACCTCCTCCTTGAAGTTAAGATCATAGGTTTGATCCTTCTCACCGTAGAACTCTGAAGCAGCAACATCCATTCCAATGACAACCTAGTATATCATTTGGAATATCTCAGAAAAAATTGCCATAATGATTAAATTAACTTGACATGCTGTAAGTTCAACAAACCTTGCCAGTGTATCCGGCCTTTTCAATGGCAGTCTTCAAAAGCTCAAGACCCTCCTTGTTCTCCTATAGTATTACAAAATGCCAAGGAATTAAGAAAACATACCCAAAGAAGATATTTTGTTGGACAACACAAATACTAGTAACTTATATACAAAGAAAGTTCAATGCACCATACTTCACACTAGCATAGATTATACAAAGTCTCTTCCTAATATGAAGAATTGAGCACAAGAAACAAGACAAATTTCAGACTAACTTTTGTGCAACAGTAAGGTTCAGTTATCAGGTCAGAGATAGCAAAAATGAATCAGAAAAATAAATCCAACTAAGTAATATCGGGAAAGCAATTTCAGAGAAGCATCTCACATTGCACGATGTAAGCCAAAGATATAAAGGACAAACCTGAATGTTAGGAGCAAAACCACCTTCATCACCAACATTGGTGGCATCTTGCCCATACTTCTTCTTGATAACGGACTGTACAGAACACAAACAGGTAAACTATTAAGAGTTTTTGCAAAACTACCAGCCGAAGTGAAAATGATGACTAAAGAAGACCTTCAAGTTGTGATACACTTCAACACCCATCTTCATGGCCTCCTTGAAGGATGAAGCACCAGTAGGAAGGATCATGAATTCCTGTAGAAGCATAAAGCATAAGCTACAGGCCACGGAAATCAACAGATAAAAACTGAATGTAGATTTTAGTTTGGGGCCCTGCCTGCATAGCAAGCTTGTTTCCAGCATGTGATCCACCATTGATGACATTGAATGCCGGCACAGGCAGAACCAGCTGCTTGTTACCAGCAAGGTTGGCGATGTGCTGCAGTTTACAAGACACACAATTTGACAGTCATAAGCATTACAAAATGATTCAATCATAAGCAAAACGAGCATAACGAAATGTACCTGGTACAGCGGGATCTTCTTGACCAAAGCTCCTGCTTTGCATACAGCAAGTGACACAGCCAGGATAGCATTAGCACCAAGCTGAATTTCAAGAGAATCCAGTCATCAGATGGCAATTAGCAAACAATGGGTTGCACCTTGCCTTGCAACACTACACCACCAGCATGTACAACAATACCAAAATATACCTTTTGCTTGCACCAGCCCCACTCATTCTGGGTTCCATCAAGTTCATGAACCATGAAGTTGTCAATCTCAGTTTGTTCTGTGGGATCCTGCAATGCCAATAGAATGTGCATAGAAAAATAAATTAGCACTGTACTACGCACAGAATGAGAGAGAGAGGAGGAGGGAAGACAAACCTTGCCAATCAATGCAGGCCCAATAATAGAGTTCACATTGTCCACAGCCTGTTACAAGTACCAAATTGTTATAAGTTAACTTACGAGCCATCCCAACTTAAAGTTAAAAGAAATGATACACTACAGAGACATTATAGAATGTGCTGGATTAAGACAAACCTTTAGCACGCCCTTCCCCATGTAATCAGAGCCTCCATCCCTCAATTCCAATGCTTCATATACACCTATTATACAGAAAAGCCTAAATGTTAAGTTCACAACAAGAGTAGCCATAGAGACATAGTGATTGACATAAAGCAACATCAATCCTCTAAAGCCCAATGGGAAACTAAATCTCAATGCATGAAAATGAACGTGCAGAAGCCACAAGTCTAAAAAATACACCAGAACGAAATGCATATGCCATGGAAATTCTAAAACTTCCTCCCAAAATACACTAGAATTCTTGTAGCACACAAAATAGGAAGAAACTAATTTAGCTAGTGCATAATCAATGAACCGACATCCATGAAATCACCACATAACTTTTTTAGGAAAAAAAATCAAAGATACAATTGCACACTACAAACTGCAAAATGACAGTATATTGACCAAAATGCATTGAGTATAGCAAGGCTATAGCCACAACAGAAAGAGAAAGCACTCTGGTAATGAAAAGACCTACCAGTTGATGCACCACTGGGCACAGCAGCCCTAGCGAATGTTCCATCAGAGCAGCACACATCAACCTGGCAGTAGATGAAACATAATAACACTTAGTATGGGAAGAATCTGCAGTTAGAAGCCTAAGCCTGGAACCATTAAAAATTGACAAATTCAACGCACTGTAACAGATAAAGGCTCCAACAACACTACTACCACATCTTCCACTAGAGTGAAACTAAACCAAACGACGAGATAACAGAGATCAGATCGTAACAATCGATATGAAAATCATGGGTATTGTAAAGATGATCGGTGAGAGACGCGTTGCCAAAGCCAAGTTCAGAGACGCTACATAGCATCCAGTCGCCTCGCTAAAGCTAAATTTCAGAAAGGAGAACACAAAAGCCAATAGATCACACGGCTGATCGAGTAAAACACGTAGCCACGAAATGATAAGATCTACTGAAGCTCGTGAACTTCCTAAAACCCTACCCGTAACCAGAATCGAAGCCAAATCGGACTAACTCGACAGATATAGACAAATCAGAGCTCAATCCACCAACCCGTGGCCAAATCGGGGCAACATAGTTACAGATCGTACCGCCCAAGACACTAGAAATCGTAGCCCGTATCGTGCATTACCAGATATAAACCCTAGAGAAAAGGCCACTCAAATCGGGTCTCCAGATCTCGCTGTATAAAAGCCGGACACCTTAGATAGGATGAACCGGAGTTGGGTGCTTAAGCTGCGCATACCTCGACGGTAGGGTTGCCACGGCTGTCGAAGATCTGGCGAGCCTTGACGCTCTGGATGGTCGCCGCCATGGCCGGAGAAAGCGATGGATCTAGTGGATGTTTTGGGTGGAGAGCGAACTAGGAATTGGCGGAGGTTTTGAGGCCTTGAGGGACAGTGGGGCCTTTTTATGGTGCGACGCAGCGGGTGGGTGTAGCAGCCTCTGCCGACGGAGAAAAGGAGGCGCGGGGCCACGTGAGTTGGCATCGATCGTTTTCTATTGTTTTTCTTCGATCGCATCGACGATATTTTCTTGGACAATGGGTAATAGTTCTTGTAGAGGAAGAAAAGGAGAAATTGGCATCGACGTTTCTTTTCCATTGCGCAAACGACAATAGACTGAAAGAGTACGGCTTTCCATTGCGCAAACATTTTTCCAAATGTCAAAAAATTCCAAATAAAATTTTTGCATACAGTTCATGACATTTCATGTTGACACAAAAAGTTACGTGAAGAAAAAAGTTTTTTTGCAACCTGTGCAAAAAAGACAAATCCGGACACACCGAAACGTATATATACGCGTCAGTTTTTTCTCTTTTTTGTACAGATCACAAAAAAAGTTTTTTCACCCTGCCATTTTTTGTGCTAACACATCATGTTGTAATGTACACCCGGATTTTTTTCGGAATTTTTTGACATTCTAAAAAAAACTAAAAAATAATTACATAGTGGGTGCAGCTGCACCCTAGAGCCAAATCAGTACACCGGAAAGTGTATTCGCAATGAGAAATCGAATCAGGATTAGTACACAGGTGGCATATTCGCAAGGGGGCATGCTTTCGGCGATTCGGCGCCACGGCCCGGCCCGCGGGGATGGGTGGCTCAGGATGGGCTTTGCAGCAGAAGTCTATGGACTGTGTTCCCCATGGTCCAGTGGTCCAGGCTGGGCTGTACAAGTTTGTTTAGAAAGTTTTCAGTCTGTGCACGTCCTGACTCCTGAGTCTGTGGACTGGTTTTGCTTAAGAGCACGCGCTCTGGGCCTCTAGCGTTCCACGTCGGTATTTCGAGGATCCAGCGTACTCACGGCCGGCTCACAAACTGGAAAATACTTTTTTTTTTTGGATTTTATCACTTACGCAACCATATGCCACTGTGACCGACGGTAACCTCAGTTTTGTCAACTGAAATCTCAATCTTGCCACTGCTTCGTTAGTTCGCTCCTCAGTTTTGCCACTCCGTTACTCTATCGTTAGTTTTGTCCTCACTTTTGCCACTTCAGTGTTAGTTTTGTCCTCACTTTTGCCATTCCTAGTTCTCCCTCCCTTTCTCTTTATTATTTATCGTATTGACAGGCTGTGGCTTAGGTTGTACAAGGAGAAGGCTAAGAGGTCAGCGTCAAACAACGGGATGTGCTCGGAGGTGTGCGCTGGCGGGCACACGGTGGAGTCCCGTACGAGCGTGATTGCGGCTGGTGAAACCTGCAGTTGTGGCTTCCGATGGTGCCCTGTCGACGAGACCGGCAATAGCATACCAGGGAGGTGCTGCTTGCGGGGCAAGAGGCTTATTGGAAGGTGGCAGAGGCTTGGGGACGACATCATGATGCCAAATATAGAGAACTTAGTGTGATGCGGGCGATCGGAGACACCGTGACATTCTGAACAACTGCTTTGAATTTGCTGAAGTGATGACATGTAGGTCCGCCAATCAATCTGATAAAAAATAAAGACAAAGGGAGTGAGGACTAGGAATGGCAAAACTAAGGACAAAACTAACGTGGAAAGCGAGGACCAAACTAAACGTGCAATAACGGAGTGGCAACACTGAGGAGCGGACTAACGGAGCAGTGGCAATATTGACATTTCAATCGGTCAAATGGCTAAACTGAGGTTAGTGTAGATCATAGTGCCATAAATGATAAAAACCTTTTTTCTGTGAGCGGCAACATGTTAAAAATGATCATCATCTTTAGAGGCTGAGATTACAATCTTCAAACCTCATGCGAACATACATTGCACAAAATGCACTTGGAAGACTGAATGGATAGGCTTGCTATCAAAATAGCTGACGACGTTAGGAAGAGACCCGTACCTCTTCGCCTCCGAGAGCCAGGAGAGGCGATTAGGGTTCCCCGTTTCCCATCGGCGCGCGTTGATCTTCCACGCCTCTGTGGCCTTCAGGCCATGGAGGCGCGGTGGATTTCGGCCCACTTGGCGGTAGGGCTTCTTTTTTGGTTTTAGTGTCCAGTTTCGTCGGGGCGGCGCTCTGTTGGTGGCATCGGTGCTTCTTATAATAATGTCTCCCCGGGTTTAGCCCCATCTCGGCGGCGACGTCGAGAACCTTGTGGGAGTGGTGTGGTTCCCGAGTAAATCTTCTAGCGGTGACGTTCTCCAGATCATCATGTAGATTCATCGGCAGTTCATCCTTCTTATTCGGCTCCGGGGCGGATTGGTCTTCTTGACCCGTTCACGACTTCCCCTCCGCATCCAACGATGTCAGTCCGGCTCTGGGAGGAACTGCAGCGGCGGCGCGCCGTCGACGCGGTCTGGAGGTTGAAAAAAGGTCATCTAAAGGATCTCGTTGTAATTTTCGATTCTGTTGAATTGTTTTGTTCTCTTCGGTGTTTCTTTTAATGCCAAAATCCTTAAAAAAACAGCTGACGACGTTACTCGTATGGGGTTACACTCTACGCAGTCGAGCAAACTTTTCCTCTTGTTCCCATAAAAACCTTTCCGGAGCTATACGTGGACTTTTCGACAAAATGCAGCCATACACAAACAGAGAGAGGACGACGAAAAGCACGCAGGAGCACAATCGGGGAAAGGCCAAGTCCAATTCACGTCCTACCAAGCTCACGCACCGAGGATCTGTCAAGTCACTCGCGCGCTCGCTCGACGTGACAAACTGCGTGCACGGTGCATGCAGTGCGAGGTGCCAGCTTTGTTTTCCACCAGTAACCAGTTGACCCAGCTTGTCTATTAACCCAGCTTACATCAGCTCGCTCGCTCGCTCGCATTGACCTAATCATTTCCCGGACTTGACACATGCATGCATGCGTTTTTCAAAAGTGCACTCCATGCCCGTGTACTTAAAGACGACGACATCGCGGACCTGGCAGGCATGGTGTCGATGTTGATCTTGTGATCGTGATCAACCTGTATCATCCATCCATGCCCACGCGCAAGGAGAAATGGAGGTCCACTTCTCACAAAGCTAACTCGCTTTTGGTTTTGGACTTCACCGCCGGTGACCAGTGTGGTGGCTAGATTCCTATCTGCCCTACGACGGAGCTTTTTCCAACCGGGCTATCCCATTTCCATTAATTGCTCAACGGAAATAAAAAGTTTATTTTACGCTCATTACAACAATGTCTATGAAAGGAAGCGAAAAGGGAAGGATAGCGAGTTGGGACAGCAACAGGAAACCCACAGAGAAAACTCGCTCTCGAGTTAACCTGCGGGGCAAAAACCTGTTGCCATCTTATTACAACCAACCTAAAGACAGTTTAGAAGACCAACACAACGACATAGAGTACCAAACAACAACAGCAGACAACCTCCAGCACCTAGAGAATACCAGACAACACCGAACCGCCAGAGGCTTCATCCATTGGTGATCATCAAGATGGCAGGGTTGGGGCGAGCCGCCTTCTGGGTCCTCCTTGCCATCTCCATAGTACTCAGCGCCAACTGATCCGCACCCGTCTTGACAGCTTCTTTGTCGTCTTCTCCGTAGAGACCTGCCCAATGTTTCAACAACGCACACACATTGAACACAATAAAAACCGGTGACCAAAGCATAAATTTTTCAAAAGTTATCTTGTTCCTCATTGACCATAAAGCCCAGCAAACAGTCGAGAAAACTAAAGTGAAATACTTCTGCCCCCAGGCCAGAACCTATAAAACCAGGAGAAACATTGCCAAACTGACCGAGGACAAGTATTTGTCCCCAAAACATTCCCAATGCAACCCCTCACCACTTTAGCAGAAGTACAACCAAACATAAGATGATCCCTACTATCCTTTTCCTTACAAAAAGAGCAAGCAGGATTCCCCAACCATTTACATTTTTTCATGTTATCTCTGGTCAAAATGGCATTATACATTAGTTGCCACATATTTTTTTTATTTTGAGAGGAATCTTGGATTTCCAAATCCATTTATAGTTTGGACCACTTAGAGGTTTCTCCAACAGATTGTACATTTCTTATTAGCATTCAACTTCCAGAGATTTCTTATTTGCCCTACGACGGAGCTGGAAGGGAAGCAGCAGGAATGCGTAGTACGGGACAAACGGAGAATAGGTAGCGATCTGCCGCGATTTGGACTGGTGCGCGCGCGAGAGAGGGCAGCGCCGGCTGGGGACACGCGCACAGGCGGCCAACCACGGAGTCGATAGGACGCACGCAGGCGCTGCACTGCCGAGTCCAATGCGTACAGTGTCACCGGCTCACCGCACGAGCTACAGAGCAAGCTGCCGGCTGCTGTCCGCACGTAAGACAGGATCTGGGAGAATTGTATTCGGACGGGAAGTGCTTTTGCAGCACGGGCTTCATAGAGCCCGTTTCTCGAAAACAAAATCAACATTTCAAAGATTCAAAAAAATCTAAAAAAATCATAGTGTAGACAATGACGTATTCTATGGTTTTCGAACTAAAGTAGTTTTTATTCCGGCCTACACAAAAATGATTAATCTGATAAATTCGATTTTTGCATGATTCACGTCTCATATCCAGAATTTATCATTTTTACACTTATATTTTGATACGGAGGGAGTACATAATATTTCGAATTGATTTTTTGAACACGGTTATAAATAATCATTGTCTACATCAAGATTTGGTTTCACATTTTTTTTCGAAACTTAGAAATGTCCATTTGAATTTTCATAAAGACAGGCCTCTAAAATCACGACACTCCTTGAGGCCTATTGCTCAACCTATCAGTGAATAAGTTTAGTCGATGATTCAGATCGTTCAAAAAGTCTATATGTGTCTTTTTTCAGGTTTATCTTCCTCTCGCCAACTCCTGTCAGGCTACAACCATTGACATCTATGTCAGGTTTATCTTCCGGCTCCCGTCTTTTCTTTAAAGTGTCTTTTATCTTCTTCTTGTATTTAATATCTCCTCTGATAATTTCTGCTCCAATTTTTCAAATGTTCGAGAATTTACCTCTCAATATGAATCATGCAAATTAAAGGGAGAAGGGTATTAAAATGGAGCTATACTATGAAATATATTATCGAATAAGAGTAAATTATAGAGAAAATGATGCAAAATCGACCTATCAGCGACACGTCCCTTTGAAACTCCACGGGCTGAAATTGATGGATGCGCAAGACCGGATCCCATCTTCCACAGGTCCAAGAGTACCATCCGCCAATCCGTGAAAACCGTGAGAGGATACATGCGGAACTGGCCGATGGCCAGGTCGAAAATGATCAGCCGGCAGATCGGCGATTTAAGCAGAAGAAAACCACTAGGGACTCGACCCTACCTCCTTTATTTGAACTAGACCTGCAGGATGAGCGAGCGTCGCCGGCAGCACCCGACAAGCCCTAGGCCCGCCCACATCTAACTTTGTTGCATCACCCGTAGTCTGGAGGTACCCCCCCTCCTTCGGGAGCGGGGGCCGCCGCCACGTGGCTGAAACAGGCACCTCACGTGCGGCTCGGGAGGTACCGTTTCAGGTGCGGTGGTGGAGAGACTCTTATCCTAAAAATAAGAGTGAATTTCACTTTTTACCCCCACAGTTAGCCATTTGTGACACTTATTGGTTATTACCCATTTAGTAAAAGAAAAACAGAAATAAACCATATAGAAAAATGCAAAACCGTTTAACCCCGTTTTGCATTCTACATGTTTCATTATAAATTATAATAGTACGACATCTTAGAATGATGCGGTCAAAATATGTAAGAATCGTAGGGCGATATTGATAATAATGTCCGGCCATGTTTTCACCCATATGCTAAGTTCCTCGTCGTTATCCAGAGTCTTAATCATCACCTCACACCTTGCCGAACGAAAATACATCAGAAAAAGATGGTCAAAAGTTTGTAAAATGGGTAGTCTAGATGATTTTTCAGTACATGGTTAGTCAGTATCACAAATACATAACTACTCGGCTACTCCCTCCGTTCCACAATGTAGATATTCTAGATAGCTCACATGTTAGTTAGGTGCAAAACCAAATGAGTGTACATACACATTAAAACATGTCCAAATACATGTAGATACATGTGAATGTGGACAAAAGCTAAAACATCTTATACTCCCTCCGTTCCAAATTAGATGAACTCCATTTATCTACATGGGGATGTATCCATATCCATATATGTAACGTGTTTAGATACATCCACATGCTAACAAATGAAAGTCATCTAATTTGAAATGGAGGGCGTATTTAGGAACGGAATAATACGGAGTAACAAATAACATAAGAGCGTTCTATGCCGCTTCGGAGCGAAGCAGTGCAACTCCGCAGGTGAACTCGTATCTAGATCATTTTCATTTGATATCGTGGACGAAAGCGGTGTATTTTTTCATTCGGCTGCCATCGTTAACTCCGGTGGTTCGGTTGACGCCTGCTACGACGATCGATCACACCAAACTGTGTGTAGTACTCACTCCGTTCCTAAATCTAAATATAAGATGTTTTAACTTTTGTTCACATTCACATGTATCTAGACGTATGTGGACATATTTTAATGTGTATGTACGCTCATTCGGGTTTGCACCTAGCCAAAATGTGATCTAGCTAGAACATCTTATATCTTATATAGTGAAACGGAGGGAGTACTTGTTAAAAAAATGTGTGTAGTACGATGCGCACGGCGCCGTGGTCGCTGCTCGGCGATGCGGAGCCATGGTGCCACACCACGCTGCCTATGCAGGTAAACGGGATGGGCGATTGGGCGGTCCTCCGTCCCAACCAATTTTGTGGGATCTCGTTGCTGCCTTGAATTCTGATCGATCTGCTTGGATTTGCAGCTGGTCGATCGGCTGGTCCTCAATCGGGATCGTGTCGCCTGTGGTCTCTCTCTTATCTTCTCTTCTTTTCTCTTCTCTTCTCTTCTCTTCTCTTCTCACATCGATGTGCGCCGGTTGTCGGTCAGGGTCGATGATCGGCACTAGTGTTTTTTTCTGCGATCGGCAAGTAACGTAGTCTGTAGCTGTCTCTACATAATGCGACGCAATCACGCAACGCAACTATTGGGGCATACAACAAGCAGACTAGCAGACGTATAGTGGCAGCCAGAGGCTGCAGTATATGGGTGCGTTTGGTAGGCTGCAGCTGCAGCTGCGGAGGTGAAGTCGCATGTGGATTGAAAACAATAGAATCTTTCACCTTTTTGCAGCTAGCATGCTGTTTGGTTACATACGGAGGCCTGCGTTGTGACCAGCACGATTCGCAAAGCAGCGCTTAGCCAGGCTGGGCATGCACGCTCGAATCGACCGTGCTTGTTGGGGCAGGCTGCGCAGCTGCATGTATGGTGATGCATGTAAAATGCATACATGAACTTTGCACTTTAATTGCTTATATTCCAATCATATTTGCATCATATAAGGGTTATATCAATGTTTTATCATGATTTTGGAATATTCATATTTCCTATTTTTATGGAATTAACCCTGCACAGGCAGAAAACCCGTTTTCTTATTTTAATGTTTCAGGGACCCAAACGTCAACGAAATCACCTGGAAATTTACGGGCGTCAATATTTGGAAGGAAGAAGACCTGTGGGCGAAGGAAGCGAACAAACGGAGGCCCGAGGCCAAACGGGGGTGGCCCACGCGGCCAGGTACTGTGGCCGCGTGGGCCCACCCGTTTGGCCTCGTGGCTCCGTTGCCGTCGATCTTCGCTCCACCGACATCGTCTTGACCTAAAAACGCCTATAAAAAAGGTCCCCCGACGTTCTCTGGAAGGAGCGCCGCACAAACACAGAAACACCGAAACGGAGATCAGGAGCTGCAGATTGGAGGGGGAAAACTCCGGCGGGGCGCTGCCGGCGTGGTCTCCATCTTCTCCATCGACTTCTCCACCGTCTCCATGATGAAGAGGGAGTAGTCCACCTCTGGACTATGGGTTTGTGGAAGTAACTTATGTATCTCTCCTCTCTTGAGCTTCACTAATTAGCACCGTATGAGCTGCTGAACATGATTACGGTCACCGTTGTAATACCTTTGTGGTGGATCTTTATGAGTTAATATATGTTTGAGATTGCAATGTTTGTTTCAGTTATGAGTATAGATGCATATTATGTACCCCGTTCTTGTCTACTTGTTTTGATCAAGCATGTTTATGAGAGCGTGTGTGGGGGAACGTGTGCATTAGTTGGAGTAACGGGGGGTGGCTAGTGCAGTGAACGTGAGAGAAAGTTCTGCGATCCACTTTGGTATCTTTACCTTACTTTGTTACCTCACTAGGGATAAACTAAAATACCATGCTACCGGGGATGTGGGCGTGACCATTGCCACTACTCCATGACTAGATCTAGCATGTTCTTATTTTCACTTCATGTCATGATACTTAATGCTATACTCTGAGTTATCTTAATTACTGAGGTGTTATGATTTAGTTCGCATCTTGGTGGAGTATAAGAGAGGTTAATAACCAAAAGATCTCTATGTTAGGACGTGATGCCCATATATCTAAGTAACTTGTTATCAAACCCTGTGTTGCAATCTCATATGTTAACTGTGTGTGTTCCATTGTCTACCACTTTATAAAGAGAGAGTGCATTTGTGAAACCATGAACCCCAGTCCATTTTTAATCATAAGAAACACCTTTCCAACACCATATACCACTTTTCTATTTTCAGCCATCATTAAATCCGAAAATACAAAAATACTTTTCATCTTGCATACATCATTCAAAAACCCAAAAATATCATTTATCATTGCATCCACCATCATTGCATATTTATTTCTTGTTTGCATTGCATAACTATCCTGATATCATTCTTACACCTTGTGCTTGACAACCACAGGTGAGGTTGAGGACCAAAACATCTAACCTTGTTTTGTAGGTAACCAAAAGAAGGATAAGAAGATAAATCTACCACTTCAGATTCCCCGAGAGTTCGATATTAAACCCTCGAGTCACCCCTCGTGGGGAAAACTGTCTTCCACTTACTATACACTCTGCACTTGGAGTCTCAACCTAATCCCGTTTATTTGTGCAGGCATCAAGACTTGCTCTTCGGGATCATCAAGACGTTTTCTGGCGCCGTTGCCGGGGAATCGTAGCTGAGAGATTTATCCAAGGGTGTGCATCATCGCATTCATCTCACAACAAAGTCAACGTCACCAACTTGTGCTAACACCTAAGCTTGGGGAGGTTGCACCTACGTGAGCACCATCTTATCCATCTTTACTTACAAAGCAATTTATTTGTTTTGTTAGTGTCATTGCATATCATATCATATTTATTTCAGTTTTGCATAAAAAATTAAAAATACCAAAAAAAACTTGCTAAAATGAATCCTAGTGCTGAAATGAACAACTTTGGTCAATACTATGGAGAGTCATTGATGGATGCTTGGTATAGAATTAAGGACACTAGTAAAAATGGTGTCATTAAATATACTCCTGCCACTGTGATAAGAAACTTCTATAAAGGTATAGATGGCTGGTCGAAATGTTTTCTAGACTCATTGACTAGTGGAAAATTTGCTTCTGGAAATCCCTCACATGCTAATAATTTGATGGAAAATTTATTTGGGAATTCTATAGAATCCAAATATGAAACTGGGATCAAACAACTAAAAGCTTCTATGGATAGGTCAACTTTATGTCTACAAACTTATGTGGAGGACTATCCTACTAAAAATGATTTGCATTCATTTATCCTTCATACCAAGTCTAGGATGAAAAAGACAAATAACACTCTTTCTGGAATCTCTTTGAAAATGGAAACAATATTGAACTATGCCAAGTCTAAAAAGAAGTTGACTAGGGAATTGAATGAAAGAATATCTTCTATGCTGGAACCTTTAGATAGGGATATTAAGAATCATGTTGAAGGGAGGATGACCTCCTAATAGCCTTGAATCTTGCTTTAAAGAAAAGGAATGAGAATCTTGCTTGGGAAGAAGTTGAGGAAGTTAAAATGCTTAATGAAGTCAAGGATCCTTTGCTTGACTTAGAAAATTGTAGCTTGCATGAATTAATATCTATCTTACAAAAATTTGCAAGTGATCCTTCCATCAACACTAACCAAGCAGGTTTTGGTTCTTATATTGCTAATCATGTCTTGAAAGAAAAGATTGCTAGGTACAACCAAGAGGCTATGATACCACCTAAGCTTGGGGATATGTGGATACCTAAGGTACTAGTAACTATTGGAAAAGAGACACACCATGCCATACTTGATCTAGGATCTAGTGTCTCTGTTTTATCTAAAGAACTATATGAAGTGCTTGAATTGAAAAATCTTGAAAAATGCTCTATTGAACTAGCACTTGCTGATGACTCTATTAAACATGCTTTGGGAAAAGTAAGTGATGTTATGGTAGAGTTACATATGACTTTTGTGCCTGTGGATTTTCTAATCATGGATATGGGGAATAAAACCTCTAGTCCTATTATTCTTGGAAGACCTTTTCTTCGTACCACAGGTGCTATCATTGATTCAAAGGAAGGGAATGTAAAGTTTCAGTTTCCACACAAGAAGTGCATGGAACACTTTCCAAGGAAGAGGGAACCACCAAAGTTCAAGCTCCCTCATGAGCTTCGTCCACAATAAAACAACAAGTAAGAAGCCTAGCTATATGGCTATAAAGAAAGCGCTTTGCGGGAGGCAACCCGGTTATTTTTGTGTGTGATTTTTCTTTGTGTCCTCTTGCTGTAACAAGAGATTTTGTGTCTAGTTAGGTTCTGGAGTTTTTAATAAAGTGCCAAGTTTTACCCTTTTTGGTTTGAAAAGTTGCTTATAGCGTTCGGAGATTTTATTCCTGCACGAGTCAGTGCACGGTATGATTTTTAATTCTTATTCTGTAACTCCGAATGAGCTCATATTTGAACTGTAGTTGCAACTTTTCATCCTCTGTATGCATGAATTTTTCGGAATTTTTCGAGAAAGTTTGGTAGGGTAGAAAAATACGTTTTGCTGCTGCTGTTTTTCTGGACAGATTCTGTCCCATTTTGTTTGATGCATGCTTTGAGCTTTTAAGTTGAATCTTTTTGATCCAATTGAGTTTATGAGTAGGCATACAACATTATACACTTTCTGGACATGTCATATGAATTTTTGTTCAAGGATTATATGCAGCAAGGAACCTATTTGTTTATCACTATTAATGCACCCCACAGAAAAGAGATGGGAGAAACGGTGTTTTGAAGTTTTTTCACAGGGATTGGAGGAGATGCACCAAGAGCTATCCAAGGATGGTGAAGACCATAAGCTTGGGGATGTGAAGACAACCCCGCTGGACCTACACACTCTCGGTTTGCACACGTCCAACTTCTGTTTTTCGATCGAAACACTTTATCGCATAAACTTGGAGCGTCGTTTTTTGTTTTTGTTTGAGTCTTGAGAGACCACCACACTATCAATTATATATGAGAGAGCTACTGGAAATATGGGTTGAAATATGTTGGATGCTTTTATAAGATTGGGAAAAGGGATGTTTGACTTGATTTTTAATGATACATATAGTTGCATGATTCATGAGCTTGTTTATGAGTAATAGTTTGCAAATTCTTTTTGTAGAGCTATCACTTATTCATGTTTTGGTGCTGATTGTTATTTACTTGGTTTAACATGGATTAGTTAGTTCTATGGACACTCATGCATGCATCTAGATGGTCAACTTTCTCCCTTTTGCTAGCCCAAAAACTCCAACAAGCAAAAACTTGTTTCCAACACCTTCAACCAAAGTTATTCCAGTGAGTCCACCATATCTACCTATTGGCTTTATGCTATTCCGAGTATGTTTAACATGTTGTTTGTGTTATCTTACCTCTGAATGAAAATGTTTATGTTATTGATTGCAATGGAAAAAATTGGTTATATAGCTCTCACGAACTTGATGCACAATGTTCTTTTATTTGCATAATAAAACTTGACCCATTGTGATTAAGATTATGATGTTTTGGGTTGGAAGTTAGCCCATATGTGCTGTCACATGGCAAGCTTTCAACACGCTCTTCATCTCATTTAGTTGATATCATGTGCTTTTGTCTATGGATGCTTATCATGTTGAAATAAATGTGGAAATAAGTGAGTTTAAATGAGTTTGTGTAAATGGTTAGAGAGACGCCTGGGCCGCTAATCTAAGCCATGCATCATTCATGGTGGAAATTTACTTACATACTATGGTGAACCTTCTGTGATACACCTTGCAATAAAAAACTATTCCAAATGGTAAATAAAAAGGGTGTTGAGATTGTTCATTTTGTTTGTTTGTCTTGTCATTTTGATATGGGCTTGTTCCATATCTTGGGACAAGAGGTACCCCAGTTGACGCTCTTGATGATACTATTATGCTTACAATGATATTTAATTGAACTTGCTTTGTTTCCCAAGTTGAGTAACACATGGTGTAAGTACTTGTATTCAAGGGGCATGAGACATTCAACCCATTCTTTATCAAGCACACTACTCATATTTGCTTTCACTTTAACCTTAATCATTCAAGATGCTATGATAGGGGCAATGAGAGCTTGACACCAATGA
The DNA here is from genome assembly GCA_947311845.1 of Poa pratensis. Taxonomy (NCBI): domain Eukaryota; kingdom Viridiplantae; phylum Streptophyta; class Magnoliopsida; order Poales; family Poaceae; genus Poa; species Poa pratensis. Next base: position 47,684,072 of record CAMZMU010000045.1, on the reverse strand, counting down.
ATACCTTATTGCAATCATTAACTTAAGTAGAAGAGTTTGGAAGTTGGATGAAACTTATGCATGCTTTACCTCTACTCACATATACATCTTTCCAAAGTGTACACCTATCATATTCAGATTTTCATCTACACTCTATGACCATTGTAGGATGTTCTACTTATCATTATGCATACATGTGTTCCATATTACTTGCTACATGTTACACTTTGTGAACTATCAATGAACATCCTTGTCTTGAATACTTGATATCACTTCATAAACTATTTGCATATTGCTACTCCTTTGAAGAATGAATCATTTGACTATATGTAGCAATAGTAATCATCTTTGATATCATTGTTAAGTATTAAATTGCAAAGTCCATGTTAGTTTTATCATCTTCATACTCGAGGACGAGCATGGATTAAGCTTGGGGATGTTGATGCATGTAAAATGCATACATGAACTTTGCACTTTAATTGCTTATATTCCAATCATATTTGCATCATATAAGGGTTATATCAATGTTTTATCATGATTTTGGAATATTCATATTTCCTATTTTTATGGAATTAACCCTGCACAGGCAGAAAACCCGTTTTCTTATTTTAATGTTTCAGGGACCCAAACGTCAACGAAATCACCTGGAAATTTACGGGCGTCAATATTTGGAAGGAAGAAGACCTGTGGGCGAAGGAAGCGAACAAACGGAGGCCGAGGGCCAAACGGGGGTGGCCCACGCGGCCAGGTACTGTGGCCGCGTGGGGCCCACCCGTTTGGCCTCGTGGCTCCGTTGCCGTCGATCTTCGCTCCACCGACATCGTCTTGACCTAAAAACGCCTATAAAAAAGGTCCCCCGACGTTCTCTGGAAGGAGCGCCGCACAAACACAGAAACACCGAAACGGAGATCAGGAGCTGCAGATTGGAGGGGGAAAACTCCGGCGGGGCGCTGCCGGCGTGGTCTCCATCTTCTCCATCGACTTCTCCACCGTCTCCATGATGAAGAGGGAGTAGTCCACCTCTGGACTATGGGTTTGTGGAAGTAACTTATGTATCTCTCCTCTCTTGAGCTTCACTAATTAGCACCGTATGAGCTGCTGAACATGATTACGGTCACCGTTGTAATACCTTTGTGGTGGATCTTTATGAGTTAATATATGTTTGAGATTGCAATGTTTGTTTCAGTTATGAGTATAGATGCATATTATGTACCCCGTTCTTGTCTACTTGTTTTGATCAAGCATGTTTATGAGAGCGTGTGTGGGGGAACGTGTGCATTAGTTGGAGTAACGGGGGGTGGCTAGTGCAGTGAACGTGAGAGAAAGTTCTGCGATCCACTTTGGTATCTTTACCTTACTTTGTTACCTCACTAGGGATAAACTAAAATACCATGCTACCGGGGATGTGGGCGTGACCATTGCCACTACTCCATGACTAGATCTAGCATGTTCTTATTTTCACTTCATGTCATGATACTTAATGCTATACTCTGAGTTATCTTAATTACTGAGGTGTTATGATTTAGTTCGCATCTTGGTGGAGTATAAGAGAGGTTAATAACCAAAAGATCTCTATGTTAGGACGTGATGCCCATATATCTAAGTAACTTGTTATCAAACCCTGTGTTGCAATCTCATATGTTAACTGTGTGTGTTCCATTGTCTACCACTTTATAAAGAGAGAGTGCATTTGTGAAACCATGAACCCCAGTCCATTTTTAATCATAAGAAACACCTTTCCAACACCATATACCACTTTTCTATTTTCAGCCATCATTAAATCCGAAAATACAAAAATACTTTTCATCTTGCATACATCATTCAAAAACCCAAAAATATCATTTATCATTGCATCCACCATCATTGCATATTTATTTCTTGTTTGCATTGCATAACTATCCTGATATCATTCTTACACCTTGTGCTTGACAACCACAGGTGAGGTTGAGGACCAAAACATCTAACCTTGTTTTGTAGGTAACCAAAAGAAGGATAAGAAGATAAATCTACCACTTCAGATTCCCCGAGAGTTCGATATTAAACCCTCGAGTCACCCCTCGTGGGGAAAACTGTCTTCCACTTACTATACACTCTGCACTTGGAGTCTCAACCTAATCCCGTTTATTTGTGCAGGCATCAAGACTTGCTCTTCGGGATCATCATATGGTCCTCTCACATGGCATGCAAGCCGCAGCCAAACCAAACTACATGCCAAGCATGCCCACAAATCCACCAACCACCAACCACCATGCAACCTAGCAAACCAAATGTCAAACTGGTATCTTGCATCATCTCCAGTGAGCCAGGCCCTATGGGGCCTGCCCCTTCTTCTCCTTAAGCCAGGTTTCTCTAGCTGCAGCCTACCAAACGCACCCTATGTTGTCCATTCGTATGCGCTGATGTCTGAGAGCGCCTCACCATTGATGCTTTGCTAGGATGATCGGCGGCAATTGTGATTTTGTTTGTTGGTTCATACTGCCCCGTCGCTTTGATCGACAACCTCTTGACGCCGACTCCCGATGCCTCTGTACCGTCACCTTCGGGGCATGCCGTCCCGGTAGTGAAGTTAACTTCAAAAATTTAAGAACCTTTTGATTCTTGGACCTGGTCAGTGTTGTCTCCTTCAGCCAGGGTCACGCCGTCACGGTTCCAGACGGTAGAAAATGAGATACTATGTTAGAGATCGGTCTAGATACGTGGTGTGTTAGTATGCCACCCGTATTCCAGTTGAACTTTGTGTTGTACTGTCGTGCACCGTATATATAAAGAGATCGTGGTGCTGGCTTTGCCACACCGAAACCCTAAAATTAACTTGGTATCAGAGCCTTTTTTTGCTCTCTCTTCCGCGCCGCCGCCGCGAGCTTCCCTCCGCGCCTCCGCCGCGAGACCAACTCCACGTCGTCGTCACAAGGTCCCTTCTGCGTCGCCGCCGTGATGACCAACTCCCAGCTCCAGCTTTCGCAATTAGCTGGCGCGCTCGTCTCCTCGCCCGCTGCAACCATGTCGTCGTCGATCGCTCCGCCGTCTCCCGTGCGTCTCGACTCCGGCAACTTCATGCTGTGGAAGGGGCTCACCCTTCTGAACCTCTCTGGTGCGGGCCTCCATGTCTACCTCGATGGCTCCGAGGCAGCCCCCGCCAAGACGATCAAGCAGGGTACAGGAGCTAACGCGATCGATGCTCCTAACCCGGCGTACCACCAGTGGTGGATCACGGACCAGCGGGTCCTCGGGTTCCTGCGCAGCTCGATGGAACCCGACGTCGCGTGTCAGCTCATTGGCTGCACGACAGCTGCAGCAACATGGGAAGCTGTCCACACCATGTTTGGTGCCCAAAGCCGCGCCAATGTGCGCCATATTCGTCGCCAACTTCAGCAGCTGCAGAAGGAGGAGATGACCGCGGCGCAATACATGCATAAGATGAAGGCTCTCGCCGACACCATGGCGGCAGTAGGAGCTCCCATCACGGATGACGACCTCGTCGACTACATCATCACCGGCCTCGGCTCCGCGTTCAACGCGATCGCCGCTTCGCTTACTGTCGGTAATCGCTCGGTGTCTTATTCTGACTTTTACTCTCACATTCTCTCTTTCGAGGCCCTTCAGACGCAGCAAGCTCAGGCTGCGGAGTGGTCGTCATCGCCTCATCGGCAAACGCCGCATCGCGTCCCGGCCCCTTCAACAACTCTAGCCGGCCGCGCGCCCCAGATTCATCCCCGGCCACGTATGGCGGGGGTCGCCCCGTGAGAACACCTCCTACCAGCAAGGGCAGAGCCGCCCGTACAACGGTGGCCAATAGTCTGGCAGCTATGGTGGCGGGAACGGCCACCAGAACACCGGTCCCAACACCGGTCGCAAGAAGCAGCGCCCACGCTGCCAGATTTGTGGTAATTGGGGGCACTTCGCCCCCGAGTGCCGCAATCGCTACAATCAAGACTTCCGCGGAAACAACCAGCGTTCTGGTAACGCTGCTGCCACAAGCTCCACCGCCACTACTCCCTGGTTGATGGACACCGGGGCTACGGATCACTTCACAAATGATCTCGAACGCCTTCATATCCATGAGCGATACGGTGGGAAGGACAACGTTCAAGTCGCCAACGGTGCAGGTTTGTCTATTTCGCACATTGGTCATTCGTCTTTAGCTGGTTCGCCTCTCCACTTGAACAATGTTCTTCATGTCCCAAACAATGTTCTTCTTTCCGTTTATCGTCTAGTTTGTGATAATGACGTGTTCGTTGAATTTCATCGTCATTTTTTCTGTGTTAAGGACAAGGCCACGAGGAGAATTCTTCTTCACGGTAGGAGTCAGGATGGCCTCTACCCAATTCCATATAGTCGAGCCCCATCCTCTTCGTCATCTCGCGAGGCTAGCTCGAGTGTCAAGGTCTCGTCGTCCCAGTGGCATCAATGTCTCGGTCATCCTTCGAATAATGTAGTGCACAATATTGTTACGCAACATAAGTTGCCTTATTTTCCATCAGACAATTCTGTTTCAGTTTGTGATGCTTGTCAGCGTGCCAAGAGTCATCAGTTTCTTATAATTTATCTGAACGTGTGTCAACTATGCCTCTTGAGTTAATTCATTCTGATGTTTGGGGTCGGCTGTTGCATCTTCAGGCGGTTACAAATACTACGTTAGTTTTATTGATGACTATTCGTGTTTCTGTTGGATATATCTTCTAAAAACAAGTCACATGTCGAGCAAGTTTTCTATGCCTTTCAGGCGCATGTCGAGCGTCTTCTGGATGCAAAAATTAGGTGTGTTCAGTCCGATTGGGGTGGTGAGTATCATAGACTGCATCATTATTTTAAGCGCACCGACATCTCTCATAGAGTGTCTTGCCCTCACACATCCCAGCAGAACGGTGTTGCAGAACGCAAACACCGACGTCTTGTAGAGACCGGCCTAGCTCTCCTTGCACTCCTCGGTTCCGTTAAGGTACTGGGATGAAGCTTTTTTGACCGCGTGCTACCTCATAAACCGCATGCCCACACCTGTTCTCCAAAAGATACACCTATTCATCGTCTCCTCAAAGTTCCTCCGAACTATGGTTTTCTTCGAACTTTTGGTTGCGCTTGTTGGCCTAGCCTTCGCAAATATAATGCGCATAAGTTGGACTTTCGTTCAAAACTTTGCGTGTTTTTAGGCTACAGTGCCATGCATAAGGGATATAAGTGCTTAGACCGGTCTACGGGACGGATTTACATTTCTCGTGATGTCGTTTTCGACGAGTCTGTTTTCCCTTATGCTACCCTGGTGTTCAGGTTGATCTTCCGACTCTTTATGAGGCCATTTCCTTTCCTTCATCAACCGGCTACGAGTGAACATGTGCGCAAATATGACTTATCGTACTTGTCTACTAATTTTCCTGTGGCAGCAGATGCATCTTCCTCACAGGGTACAGGAGCGACCGATCCTGCGATCGACGTACATGCTCGCATGGCTCCTGTGATCGACGTGCATGGGGCACGGCTCCCCACGCGTCTGGGCCTGCTTCCCCGACCTCGGATCCCGCTCAGCCTGGTCTCGGCCCATTACCGGCCTCCACAGCCGAGCCAACTGGGTCGCCGTCTTCGGCCCATGATCAGCGGCAGTCCACGTCACCCAACGCTGGGATTACTCCCGCCGCGATGCCCCCGACAGCTGCATGATATGTTTCAAAACGTATCTATAATTTCTGATGTGCCATGTTGATATTATACCAATTGTTACATGTTTTATATACACTTCATAGCATTTTTATGCATTTTCTGGGACTAACCTATTAACAAGATGCCACAGTGCCAGTTCCTGTTTTCTGCTGTTTTTGTATTCCAGAAAAGCTAGTCTGGAAATATTCTCGGAATTGGACGAAACTTGGACAGAACCTCCTATTTTTCCAACACGAAGACGGAGTCCAGAGGAGACACGGAGGGGAGGCACATGGCGCCCACACCATGGGGCCGCGCGGGCCCCCTGCCGCGCCGTGGGGTGGTGTGGGGCCCTCGTGGCTCCGCAGCCGCCGCCCTTTCGCCTATTTATTCTCCCGACGCGAAAACCCTAGATACCCGAGCCATTATCCACGAAAAGTTCCAGAGACGCCGCCGCCGTCAACCCTAGCTCGGGAGGGTTCAGAAGCTCTTCCCGGCACCCTGCCGGAGAGGGGAATCATCACCGGAGGGCTCTACATCACCATGCCTGCCTCCGGAGTGATGCGTGAGTAGTTCATCCTTGGACTACGGGTCCATGGCAGTAGCTAGATGGTTGTCTCTCCACTTTATGCTATCATGTTTAGATCTTGTGAGCTGCCTATCATGATCAAGATCATCTTATTGTAATGCTACATGTTGTGTTTGCTGGGATCCGATGAATATTGAATACTATGTCAAGTTGATTATCAATCTATCTTATATGTTATTTATGATCTTGCATGCTTTCCGTTACTAGTAGATGCTTTGGCCAAGTAGATGCTTGTAACTCCAAGAGTGAGTATTTATGCTAGATAGTGGGTTCATGCCTCCGGTAATCTGGGAGAGTGACAATAACTTCTAAGATTGTGGATGTGCTGTTGCCACTAGGGATAAAATAACCGATGCTTAGCTTAAGGGTACGCCGTTAGGTCTAATGCATTTGTTTACTTTACGCACATTACTTAATGCAATTATCCGTTGCTTTCAACTTAATACCAACGGGGAACTCGGTATGACAACCTGGCGGTGGATTATTAGTCATAGACTGTTGGATAACGGTCTATGTATTTTGTCGTAATGCCCACATGAATATCATAGTAATCATCATGTCATATATATGCATTGTTATGCGCTCAATATTTTGTCAATTGCCCAGCTGTAATTTGTTCACCCAGCATGTTAGTTATCTGTTATGGAGAGACACCACTAGTGAACTGTGGACCCCGGTCCATTCTTTTACACTGATAATACAACCAACTGCAAACACTGTTCCTTTTCATTCTCTGCAATTTACTACTGTTTTCCACACCATACGTTTAATCCTTTGTTTTCAGCAAGCCGGTGAGATTGACAACCTCACTGTTTCGTTGGGGCAAAGTAGTTTGATTGTGTTGTGTGCAGATTCCACGTTGGGCCGGATTCCTGGTGCTACGCCGTGCCATATTCCGCCACCAACAACCTTCGAAGTGATTTCTTGCTCCTACTGGTTCGATTAAACCTTGGTTTCATACTGAGGGAAAACTGCTGCTACACTGCATCATACCTTCCTCTTGGGGTCTCCCAGCGAACGTGTGATCCACGCAATCAAGCATTTTTCTGGCGCCGTTGCCGGGGAGCAGAAGCACTTCGGTTCAGCAATCTCCTTGCCTTCCTTCCACACGCCATATTTTCTGACGCCATATTGGGAGCAAGAGGATTTCTGCAAGGGGAGTTTCACGCTTCCAATCTCTTTACTTTGTTATTGTCTTGCTTAGTTTATTTTTATTTGTCTTGTTTGCTTTATTTATCAAAAACACAAAAAAATTAGTTTTCTGCATCTAGTTTATTTCGGTTTGTTATTATGTCTAGTTGTTTACTTGCTATCAATGGCTGGTCTCTCTGAAGCGAAATCTTATTGGCTAAGTGGGTTCACAGAGGAACAACAAAATTATTATAAGGAATACCGCTTATCTCAAAAAGGGAAATATTTATGGGAACAAATAAGTAGATTGAATTATTTTGCTAAAAACTTGTGCTCTACTTATGATGAATCCTACTGCTTTAATGAATCTTTATGTTGTAGAAGGCATAAACACCTCCCTTTCCAATGTGATTATAATGATAATGAAACCTTGGCTGCTTATGCTAAAGGAAACTATGACTTTGTTAATCTTGAACAAATTGAAGAATTTTTTGTTTTTAAGGGTGCCTATGAAATTGCTGGTTATATTCAAGATGATGATGCTCCTTATAGATCTGATACTTTTGCTATGCTTGGATATTGCCTTGAGTATTATAATGATAATCCTTATATTACTGAATTTCTTGAGAAAAGACATCCTCAAAAAGAAGAGACCATTGTCTTGCAGGAACCTGTAGAAGAAGAAACTACTGCTGAAGCTGAAAGCTCATTGGATGAAAAAGAGGAGGAGAGTGATGAACAAAAGAAGGAAGAATGGATTAGCTACCCATGCCTACCTTCTAATGAGAGTAACTCTTTACCTCTTACATTATTTGATCCCTCCATCCTTATCAAAGGAGGATGAATGTTATGTTCCTGTGGATTCTCTTGAAATATTCCCTATGAGTAAAACTTGTGGAAATGAGTATGCTACTGTTATTTATGATAATCCATGCTATTTTGATAAATCTTATGATAATCCTTTATTTGTGCTGATATCGAAATGCATGGTAATAAGGAGGTTTGTTTAGAAAATGTTTATGATAAAGCTCTAGATGATGGTCCTATATTGCTTGATAATATTATGTACTACTAATGAAAATGGGTTGGAGAGGTCTTGATTTATCTATGGAGTCCCATACCTTTGAGAATGATCAATCATCTTGTTATAAAATTGTTAAAAGTGGGTTTGAAAGTTTTAATCCCACTATTTGAGCTTGATAAAAATTATGTGTTTGTAGATCATGAAAAGCATGCTTTATGTGATAGTTATATTGTTGAGTTTGTTCATGATGCTACTGAAAATTATTATGAGAGAGGAAAATATGGTTGTAAATTTTCATGTACTAAAACACCTCTCATGCTGAAAGTTTTGAAGTTGCTCTTGTTTTATCTTCCTATGCTTGTACTTTGTTCTTTATGAATTTATTTGTTACAAGATTCCTATGCATAGGAAGTGGTTAGACTTAAATTTGTTTATTTTCTTCTTGATGCTCCTTTTGTTCATTTTCTATTTTTATGTGAGCATCATTAAAATTATCAAGCCTAGCTAAAAGGCATTAAAGAAAAGCGCTTATGGGAGACAACCCATTATTTTATTTCTGCAATTTTTCTTTTTTTTTGAGTCAAGGAGTTGTTTACTTCTGTAACAATTCCTTTGTATCTTTATTTTATCGCATTGTTGTGCCAAGTATTGCCTCTAATAGGAAGATGATGCTAGATTTGGATTTCTGCGCAGGAACAGATTTCTGCTGTTCACCGTTTTAATTCTGTAAAATCACAGAAAAATTATTTAAATCTGAAATTTTTGTGCGTGATCCTCAGATATGTACGCATCTTTCGTTAGTTTAAAGTTTTTCGATCTGAGCAACGTAAGTGCCTCGAAAAAATTCGTCTTTGCGGACTGTTCTGTTTAGACAGATTCTGTCTTTTATTTTTCGCATTCTCTCTTTTACTAGTGTTGAGTGGAATTCTTTTTTAGGGTGAAGAGCTTCACATAACATCAGTGGCAGTAGCTAATGTTAAAAGTAACGGTCATGTTTGTGTCCTTATAGAACATGTGAGTTTTTGATTGTGCACTAACCCTCTAATGAGAATTACTTTGAGTTTGGTGTGGCGGAAGTTTTCAAGGGTCAAGAGAGAAGGATGATATAATGTGATCAAGAAGAGTGAAGAGCTTAAGCTTGGGGATGCTCCCATGGATCACCCCAGCATATTTCAAGAAGACTCAAGCGTCTAAGCTTGGGGATGCCCAAGGCATCCCCTTCTTCATCAGCAACTTATCAGGTCATCTCTAGTGAAACTATATTTTAATTCTTTCACATCATATGTGCTTTACTTGGAGCGTCTGTGTGCTTTTATTTTCAGTATTTTTTTTTCTTATGGTCAACTTGATTGGACCCCAGCATTCTTGATTGGGAGAGAGACACGCTCCGCTTTTTCATATGAATACTCCTATTCTTCACTTATACTTGTTGAGTATTCTTATCTAGCTATTGCTATGCTTTTAGCTCCTGTTTTTCATGCATCTCTTATTCAGAGCTGTTAGTTCTTTTAAAGAAAGTACTCTCTTGCTTCACTTATAATTGTTTGGAGAGTTTATGTTGAAATAAATTGATTGGTGTTTGGTTGGAACAGAAAATGTTGCATGTGGTAGATGGTATAATGGAAAAAGCTTACATATTCTTGTAGATCATTGTATTGGATAATTTGATACTTGTCAATTGTTTTGAGTTATCAAGTAGTTCATGTTTAAGCTTTTGTATCATGTAGTTAAAACCTATTAATGAAGAACTACCGTAAAGCTCGTTGAAATTTGGTTTGCATGATTGGTATCTCTAAGGTCTAGATATTTTCTAGTAAAAGGGTTTGGTTAACAAGGAAGACAGTGTAGAGTCTTATAATGCTTGCAATATGTTTTCATATAAGCCTTGCTGTGTCGGTTGATATCCTGTGTTTGCTTCAAATAACCTTGCTAGCCTAAACTCTGTACTGAGAGGGAATGCTTCTCGTGCATCCAAAACCTTGAGCCAAATCCATGCCATCTGTGTCCACCATAACTACCTATATGTGGTATTTCTTGCCATTCCAAGTAAATTTTTCATGTGCTACCTTTAAACTATTCAAACTTTATTACTCCTATTTTGTGTCAATGTTTACCAAGCTCATGAGGACGGGGTGGATGTCTTTATGTCAACTGTCAAACAGACTTTACCACCGGACTAGCGGCATATACATCCGCTTATCCATTAATTTTGCAAAAAGAGCTGGCAAATGGGGTGCCCAGTCCCAATTAATTACAACTTTAACCGCTTAATTCTCTTCACATTTTTGCCCTGATTTATCAGTCAAGCAATGACAAACAGTGAAATATCTGCATGTGTAAACAAAAGAGAAAGAGGGATGATCTGCCTTGCTGGTAGAAATAACGTCCTTCATGGGAGCCGCTCTTAAAAGTCTGGTTGGCAGGGGTCATATTGTACTTTCCATTTTCTGATTCGTTGACAATTAACAAACACCTCTCAAAACTTATTTTTACTCTCTATATGATTTCAAAAACTTAAAAAGCTCTAGCACATGATTTAATCCCTGCTTCCCTCTGCGAAGGGCCTTTCTTTTACTTTTATGTTGAGTCAGTTTACCTACTTCTTTCTATCTTAGAAGCAAACACTAGTGTCAACTTTGGTGCAACAATTTTTATATGCTATATTGCACTTATTATATGCTTTGTGTTGACAAATATCCATGAGATATATATGTTGAAAGTTGAAAGCAATTGCTGAAACTTAAATCTTCCTTTGTGTTGGTTAAATACCTTTTACTTAGAATCTATTGCTTTATGAGTTAACTCTTATGCAAAACTCTTGATGCTTGTCTCGAAAGTACTATTCATGAAAAGTTTTTGCTTATATGATTCAGTTGTTTGCTCATTATCTACTTGCTAGCAAACTATAGACCATTGACCTGGATCACTTCATTCATAACATGTGCTTTACAGTATTATTTGATCAAGATTATGATTGTAGCATGTCACCTCAGAAATTATTTTGTTTTTATCGTTTTACCTACTCGAGGACGAGTAGAACTAAGCTTGGGGATGCTTGATACGTCTCAAACGTATCTATAATTTCTGATGTTCCATGTTGATATTATACCAATTGTTACATGTTTTATATACACTTCATAGCATTTTTATGCATTTTCTGGGACTAACCTATTAACAAGATGCCACAGTGCCAGTTCCTGTTTTCTGCTGTTTTTGTATTCCAGAAAAGCTAGTCTGGAAATATTCTCGGAATTGGACGAAACTTGGACAGAACCTCCTATTTTTCCAACACGAAGACGGAGTCCAGAGGAGACACGGAGGGGAGCCACGTGGCGCCCACACCATGGGGCCGCGCGGGCCCCCCTGCCGCGCCGTGGGGTGGTGTGGGGCCCTCGTGGCTCCGCAGCCGCCGCCCTTTCGCCTATTTATTCTCCCGACGCGAAAACCCTAAATACCCGAGCCATTATCCACGAAAAGTTCCAGAGACGCCGCCGCCGTCAACCCTAGCTCGGGAGGGTTCAGAAGCTCTTCCCGGCACCCTGCCGGAGAGGGGAATCATCACCGGAGGGCTCTACATCACCATGCCTGCCTCCGGAGTGATGCGTGAGTAGTTCATCCTTGGACTACGGGTCCATGGCAGTAGCTAGATGGTTGTCTCTCCACTTTATGCTATCATGTTTAGATCTTGTGAGCTGCCTATCATGATCAAGATCATCTTATTGTAATGCTACATGTTGTGTTTGCTGGGATCCGATGAATATTGAATACTATGTCAAGTTGATTATCAATCTATCTTATATGTTATTTATGATCTTGCATGCTTTCCGTTACTAGTAGATGCTTTGGCCAAGTAGATGCTTGTAACTCCAAGAGTGAGTATTTATGCTAGATAGTGGGTTCATGCCTCCGGTAATCTGGGAGAGTGACAATAACTTCTAAGATTGTGGATGTGCTGTTGCCACTAGGGATAAAATAACCGATGCTTAGCTTAAGGGTACGCCGTTAGGTCTAATGCATTTGTTTACTTTACGCACATTACTTAATGCAATTATCCGTTGCTTGCAACTTAATACCAACGGGGAACTCGGTATGACAACCTGGCGGTGGATTATTAGTCATAGACTGTTGGATAACGGTCTATGTATTTTGTCGTAATGCCCACATGAATATCATAGTAATCATCATGTCATATATATGCATTGTCATGCGCTCAATATTTTGTCAATTGCCCAGCTGTAATTTGTTCACCCAGCATGTTAGTTATCTTTATGGAGAGACACCACTAGTGAACTGTGGACCCCGGTCCATTCTTTTACACTGATAATACAACCAACTGCAAACACTGTTCCTTTTCATTCTCTGCAATTTACTACTGTTTTCCACACCATACGTTTAATCCTTTGTTTTCAGCAAGCCGGTGAGATTGACAACCTCACTGTTTCGTTGGGGCAAAGTAGTTTGATTGTGTTGTGTGCAGATTCCACATTGGCGCCGGATTCCCTGGTGCTGCGCCGTGCCATATTCCGCCACCAACAACCTTCCGAAGCGATTTCTTGCTCCTACTGGTTCGATTAAACCTTGGTTTCATACTGAGGGAAAACCGCTGCTACACTGCATCATACCTTCCTCTTGGGGTCTCCCAGCGAACGTGTGATCCACGCAATCACTGCTATTGCTCCAGCTCCGGCGTCCACTGCTGCTCCTGGTCATACCATGGTCACCCGTCTGCGAGATCATACTCGTCGGAAAAAACAGTTCACTGATGGCACCGTGCGTTACGACGAGAGGCGTCGTGCGTTCTTTGCGGCCCCGACTTCGCACCAGGATGCGCTTCGCGAGCCGGCATGGCGGTCGGCTATGGCGGATTAATTCTCTGCCCTCTGTCAAACGGGCACCTGGACCCTGGTTCCTCGACCACCTGGAGTCAATGTTGTGGGCAGCAAATGGGTGTTCAAGACAAAGCACAAGCCTGATGGTTCTATAGATAAGCACAAAGCGCGCCTGGTTGCCCGTGGTTTCACTCAGCAGCACGGCATTAACTACGGTGACACCTTCTGCCCAGTTATTAAGCCAGCAACTATTCGTTTGGTTCTCTCGCTTGCCGTATCCCGAGGTTGGACACTTCGCCAGGTTGATGTTAGCAATGATTTTCTGCATGGGTTCTTGTCTGAGGATGTTTACATGCAGCAGCCGCCTGGTTTTGAAGATGATCGCTACCCCTCACATGTTTGCAAGCTGCAACGTGCTATTTATGGCCTTAAGTAGTCTCCTCGAGCGTGGTATGCTCATTTGAGTTCCCTACTGCATCAGTTGGGATTTGTTTCCTCAAAGGCAGATACATCTCTGTTCATCTTCTCTCAAGGTGATGTGCGCATATTCATGCTGGTCTACGTTGATGACATTGTTATTGCTGGTTCCAGTCCTGTTGCAGTTGATCGATTGGTGCGATCCCTCTCCGACGCCTTTCCTATCAAGGATCTTGGTGTGTTGGAATATTTTCTCAGACTTGAAGCGACTTACAATTCTGGGGGCATGGCCTTAACTCAACGTAAGTATGTACTTGATCTCCTGCATCGTGTTAGTATGGAGAATTGCAAGCCCACTTCCACTCCGTTGTCGACTACGGAGCGTCTTGCTCGTGATACTGGTGCATCTCTAGGTACTGAAGACTCTTTCCGGTATCGCAGTGTTGTTGGTGCACTTCAGTACTTGACTCTCTCCAAGTTCCTTGAGTACAAGGCACTAGCCAATGGAGCTGCTGAGACTATGTGGGTGGAATCTCTACTCAGAGAACTTGGAGTTTCTCAGCAGTGTGTCCCCATTTTATGATGTGACAACTTAGCGGCTACCTAGTACCTAACAGCAAATCCGGTGTTTCATGCTCGTACTAAGCACATTGAGATCGACTTCCATTTTGTGCGAGAGCGAGTCGCCGCTGGTGCTCTAGAGGTGAGGTTTACCTCTTCAGGTGATCAATTGGCTGACGTGTTTACCAAACCAGTCACACGATAGATGCTAGACCGTTTAAAACCAATCTAAATCTTGTATGTACTAGTTTTTTTTTTTTTTGACACATCCAAACCACCACGTATATTCATCCGCAATCCACATACAAAGTACACAGAAATAGAACAAAGAAAGAGCAATACGTAGGGGGATCAAACCAAGAAACGAGATCGGCGACCATGCCGGCGTCGAGGACGAAGACCACCATCCTCCACCATGCCACTGTCAGGGATCGATTTGCCCTATGAGAGACGCCGCCTTGAACGTCCGCCGCGCCGCGGCGGAAACCTTGACGATGAACGGCCTTGGGCGCGCCCCCCTGATCCAGCGATTCCACCACGCCGCGGTCATCTTCGGAGTCGCCGCCGCCGGAGTCAACCAAAGATCTCGAGTCTTGAGCCCTTGGGGGCTCCGCCGTCCGCGGAGACGACCAAGGGAACGACGCCCACGGCACCTCCGCGGAGATGCGAGGGCGCCCGTGGCGGTGGCTCGAAGACGACGCTCCGCATAGCGCCGCCGCCGGAGAGGAGAACCACCGCCCGCAAACACCGGCCGCCGCGCTTCCACCTCCAGATCGCCGGCGACCTGCAAACCAAAGAGCACCTACACTAAGTACTGGACACGAGACGGGATCCCCCGGTCTCCCGCCGCCGAGGCGGCCGGCGGAGGCCGAGGGATCCGACGGATCGAGCCGGCGAGGGTGGAGTTCTCTGGAGGATCCAAAAAGATCGCCTTCCACTGTAGACGGAAGGGGAAAGGCGAGTAGTGTACTTCTCACCCTCAAGGTTAAAGGTTGTATGTACTAGTTTAGATTGAGGGGGTGTGTTAGAGATCGGTCTAGATACGTGGTGTGTTAGTATGCCGCCCGTATTCCAGTTGTACTCTGTATTGTACTGTCATGCACCGTATATATAAAGAGATCGTGGGTGCTGGCTTTGCCACACCGAAACCCTAAAATTAACTTACTATAGCGCAAAGTCTCGTTAACTTGACGCATCTCACCTGCAAAGTCCGCAGGTCGTTTAATTGCGAACGACCACAGCTTCCGTGTCGTATTTTTTCTTCCACAAATTCTAATACTGTACTACCACCATCTGCTAACTATTTGATCAAATCAAAAAAAAAAAAAAATGACATGTCCACAATTCAAACTCATGTGGCGGAAACAGACGTACTACAACAAGAGTGGTTTCATCACGACAGCAACTCATGATATCGTGATCCTAGCAAAGGACAGCTATGAAGTATGAGCTCTGTGGTCATCCGGTCTGAACGAGCAGGGGTTCTTTGACTCTAGTTCTCGTCCCCTGGATGCACTCAGAGAAGTCACCGGCAGACGTCGCCGCAGCTGCAGTGACGCAACAAGCAGCGAGACGCTGGAAAGTTTTAATCGGCGCCTGTATCTCTGTGTCGTGAGAAGACGCAATCTAGGATTCTAGGGCATTGAGTTAGTTCCACACACGGACTTGGGGGACGTCTCGATTCTCGAATAATTCAGGCGTGACGGAGTAGCATAGCATGTTGACTAAAGACCGGTCCTTCTTTCTCTCTCTCTCTTCTCCTCTCCTCATCTTTCGTTGAGAGTCGCCAAGTGCATCCCGGCTCCTCTCTCTCGCCTCCGGCGGCTCTGCCGGCCGGAGGGGATGGAGGAGAGGAGGCCGGCCAGCCTCTGTGAATAGTAGGTGTAGATCTTGTCCCTCGGTGGCGGTGTGTTGGAGTAGGGTGCTGGATCCCCGCAGCTGGATCTGGTGCGTCCTGGTGCTAGCCTTCTCTGTTGTCTTTCTCCGGTGGCAAGGAGTGAGGCAGGTGGTGAAGCCGGGCCCTGGGATCTCCGCAAATAAGGCTGCCTCTTCGTTTCCCTCGAGCTCGTCTGCTCCAGTACCTCGGCGCGGTGCTGGTCAGGATCTGCTTTGCGCCTCTGGCAAGCTTCCATGGTGGAGGTTTGGTGCGAGGTGTTCTGTGGAGGCTTCGTTCAATAAGCGCCACATATGCCTCCTCTGCGTCGGGAGTTCGTCTGCTTTGTTTTCCCCTCTCTGGCCGGCCGTGGTGGCGAGGAGATGGGGAAGATCGATGCGGTGAACATCTGCTGTGGAGGGGGTCGGGTGATTCGCGATACTGCGAGTTCTTGGAGATCATCCTCGGTAGCCCTTGATTGGCTGCCGACTCAAGATGCTGGCGGGCAGCAGCTCCTTCCCCTGGCGCCGCTGTTGCGTCAGGCGGTCTGCAACCTCCTTCGGAGGCCCTTCTTTGATCTAGCGGCGGCGTTCAGCTTCCCAGCTTCACCAAGTGGTCTCGTCCCCGGTGGGACTGGTGAAGGCCGTGGCTTCAGGTCAACTTTCATCGACGGCGGTGGAGGATCCGATTGCGTTTCTTGCTTTTCTTGTAGGGTCCTTCCTATAATTTCTAAGGACCTTTTCCGCACTGGTTCCTTTGTGGAGGTCATTTTTGTAAAATGTACCGCTCTCGAGTTTTAATGCAGTATCCAGTCCCTTCTGGGCCTATCCCCTTTTCAAAAAAAAAAATTAATTCAGGCGTGCGGGGCGGTCCAGATCGGTCGATCTCGGGATTTATGGTGTCCTGCCCAACCTGCCGACCGCTCTTAATGTGCTCTCATGCTAATTTGCGCAGTGAATACGATACGAGTATCTTCTTCCTCCTTGCGTTGTTGAGTCGTGAGCACTGAGCAACTCTCCAAGAACTTGCCTGTTGGCTCGAGGTGATCGATCTCTGGTACAACGGACGAGCTATCGCGGCCGCGGGAGAAAGTGACAAATGTGGCATGGCCGCGCAAGAACTTTTCTGCCTCCGGAGAGCCAGGGGGATCACCACAAGGTCACAAATGGAAAACCTGAGAAGAGGAAGAGATAAATCGAGAGAGGGAAGAGATGGTCACTCCAGACGGGAGATGGGGGCGCATTAAACGCAGCACCAACGACCCGAACTGACCCGCATTCATGATCTCGTCCTGCCTCGTGCTCTCCTCCCCGTGAAGTAGACTGCAAAGAAAAGATCACACGTACACCTCCATGTACAGGGGAAGAGGCAGGCAACCAACGGTGGAGGGTTAGCGGTACTCGAGCATAGAGCAAGCTCGATCCCTGGCAATGGTGTCGTCCCCCTCCCCTTCCCCTACCTTCAATTCCGCGGTAAGTCACGCCTCCGACAACTCTGCGTTCTCCGAGTTATCCGCTGCTTGCTTAGCTGTGATCCGCAATGCATGCACAGGTCTCCGAGCAGGCGAAGCAGCATGCTGCCGGTGCCCCCACCACGGCCTCGGAGAAGGTGGACCAGAAGTACGCGCACTCCGCCACGCCGCTCCACAGCCACGGCGGCGCCAAGAAGACGCCGCGGCGTGGGAGGAGCGAGGGCGGCGCGGCCGACACGGCGGCGGCGTGCGTCGCGGCCGTGTCCGACTGCCGCTTCAAGCAACGAACCCAAGCGCCGGCGTCGCCGGGGGCCGTCATCCGCTCGCTGTTCGTCTCCCTCACCCGGCGCTCCACGCCGCGCTCGTCGCCGTCCACGACGACGACCTCGGCCGCGTCGGAAGGCGACGGCGGCGAGCAGTGGCGCCTGGCCGCGGCCGACCTCTCCCGGCGGCTCGCCGCGGCCACGCGGACGCGGGACGACGCGGTGGAGGAGACCGCGCGGCTGAAGAGCTCCCTCGCCGAGCTGGAGCGCAAGCTCGCGCGCCTCGAGGCGCGCGTGCTCCCCACGCCGTCCGCCGCCTCCGTCTTCCCCGTCGAGTCGTTCCTCCGCGCCGTCTCCACGGCGCGCGCCACGGTGCGGAACCTCACGCGCGCGCTCTCCACACACCTACGCAGCCCGGCCAGCCCCGGGCCGAGCCTCGAGAGCTTCCTGAACCGCGCGTTCCACGCGGACTTCGAGCTCGACATGGACGGCGACGTGATCCACACCGCGGACCCGTCGGGCCGGTGCGAGGCCAACCTCGCGGCGTACCACGCCGTGGCGGCGCTGACCTGGGAGGAGGTCCTCCTCCACGGCACCAAGCACTACAGCGAGGGGCTCAGCCGGTTCTGCGACGCCAAGATGAGCGAGGTGGTGTCGTCGCTGGGTTGGGCGCGGGCGCGGCCGTGGCCGGAGCCGCTGCTGCAGGCCTTCTTCCTGGCGGCCAAGGGCGTGTGGGGGGTGCGCCTGCTGGCGCGGTCCGTGCACCCGCCGCTGCCCGTCGTGCGCGTCGACCGCGGCGCGCGCTTCGACTCGCGGTTCATGGAGGACGCCGCGGCCGCGCGCGCCGGGCGGCTGGAGCCCGTCAGCGTGAAGATGATGGTGGCGCCGGGGTTCCACGTCTACGTCGCCGGCGCCGGCGTGGTGAAGTGCAAGGTGGTGTGCTTCTACAACAACAACGGCCGCACCGGCAGCCACAGAGATGGCGGGAGCAGCGTCAATGGCGGTGTGGGGCTGGGGAGTGGCTGTAGCGATGTGAACGGTGGTGGTGTTACGGATGCGGGGAAGAACTGCATGAGCAGTAGAGTATAGTTAAACAAGAACACGAGGATGGATTTGATTTGCGCGGTAAAAACAGGCTTGCATTTAATCGATCTGTGAATATGGGGTGGCTTGATCATCTCGGCCAGTATTTTTTATGTACATTTCGCTCCTGTGAATCTGGTTTCGTGAGATTTCGAAACAGCATTTGCTGTTGCGATGCGAGTGGGACAAGAGGTCGGCGAGAGGTGATCAATCCTGGTACGTGGACTCTTCCTCGTCATGGCGGCAGCCGCGCGTGCCCGATTGGAAGTGGGGAAATGGTTGATTGGATCTTCCAACGATCTTAACCGTCCGTGCGGGTGCTTCTTCATCGGGAACGACTCCCATGTCATCGGGTCCTTGATCGTAAACCTCCCATACTGTGCAACAAGCGAGTACTGTGATAAAGATTTCGTATGGAAAATCCTCTTGGGAAACAGAGTATTCCATCGGTACATCTTTTTTTCTCTACTATATAATATGTCTTTAGGTGATGGTTCGTTTTTCTGATTTCGATTTTACTCCTAATGTTGAAGCAAATTACCCACCAATGCCACCCGTAAGTCACATAACGTTTCAATTTTTTTTTCCAGATATTTTCCCTCTTTCCTGTCCCACTCCGACCGCATGAAGCTCCAAGCGCCGCCGCCGCCGCCTGTGTCGCGCCTCCCAGTCGTTGTCACACCGCTAGGGTAGCCGATCGACGCTCCCTTCCTATGCGCACTGAGTTCCTGGTGAAGCTTGGCCTCCCCACGGGCTCCTCCACTTCAAACTCCTCGCCTACGAGTACCTGCGCTCTGACCTCCACAACCACGTCTTCGCCTAATCCCGCAGGCCATGGTCGGTTGGCTCAACGCCTGCCACGATGGAGGTCGAGGAGGTCAGGGCGCATCCACCATCCGCGTCTGCGATGGTTCAATCGTCTCCCACGTGCAGCTTGCTGAGCTCTCCTCCACCACGGAGACCCGCATCTTCGACCACGGACAGCACGGAGCTGAAAACACAGCTTCAGGGCGTGCTGCAGATGAACAGGCAGCTGAAGCTCGAGCTGCATGAGTACGCCATGGCGTTGCTCACGGTGGGCAACAGGGGCTCGGCCGTGTGGTGCCTGGGTGGCGGCCGGTGATGTTGAGACCGGAAAAAGGCGTACGGACTACTCCATTGTACATGTCGTCTTGCTGTTTCCTCTTGGCCTTCATGGAATCTCAAACTCCAAGTAATGCAAAGATAAAAAGAAAAACGGCTAAGGAAATGAATGGATTGGCGGATTTGGGCCTCGAATTCACAAATTTGCAGGTTTTCCTGTCGAATTTTAAGACGAATTTAGAATAATTTTTTTAGGGAGAAAGGGGAGCTTGTGACAAGCATGGCATAGATGGAGAATAGGAAATATCCGGAGAGAGATGGGTGGGTACCAGCGAGACGATGGCCTCCGATCAATATGTTATTAAAGCTTTTTTTCCTGACTGCTCCTTCAGGTTTTCTAGGTGGGTCATGACCATGCATGGGCAGCAGCATACTGTTGCTCTGGCTAGCGACAGTCACGACAGACCCGAATCCTCCTAGGATATCTTTCAGCTTAGTCAGGTTGTCCATCTACAATTTTCTTTTAGAAAGTTTTTTTTTTTGAACTTAGTATACTGCATGTATTCAACAAAATACAACAAGGAATACAACACACAGTACACGGCAAGTGGGCCCAAGCCCCAGCACAACAGCAGAAAAGCCCACAGAAACCAGGAAATTACAACAAGGTCCCCAGGACCCTCTGCTGAGCACGCCGCCGGTCCGTCACCTCTGCTCCACCGCCGAAGACGCCGGAGAAGAAGCCGACCACCGCCAACCTTGGAACGAGGCGAAGCTCCACTCATGTAGGCGGCCGCAGAAACCACCCGAAGCACAGCGACGAGATCTGACACAATGAAAGAACACGGCCAAGCCACCACCTCCTCCAAACCGCCACTCCAACTCCGGCCACCCTGCGCCGGAGTCCAGCAGGCACCACCGCAGTCTCCAGCACTTAACTCACGATCCCACGTCGCCGTAGGAGAAGACGACGACGCCGCGACAGCAGGGACGGAGGACGGGGACCCCACGAAAAGCACTCGCCGGCGCCGCCGCGACGAGCACAAGGGGAACACATCAACTCGACGGATCCAGAGATCCTCGAGACCAAACACGCCGCAGATCCTCGCCGGAGGCGGAGAAGGACAGGAACTGCAGCACCAAAACGCCACCTCCAGCACCGCCACGCCCTCCTCAACGCCGACGGCCGGAGCACCTAAACGCCACCCTATATACAGCAGACACCAGATCCAGGGTTCCCCCACCCTCCCGCCGCCAGAGCGGCCGGCGGAGGGAGAGGGAACCCCGAGATCGCCGGGAATCGCCTCCGCGGTCGCTTTTACTGTAGAAGGGGAATAAAGAGACGGGTCGGGTTGCTCTCTCTTTCTTTTAGAAAGTTGTGCGTGGCTTATTGATTGTTTCGATTTTATGTTTAGCGAATGGTAGTCAATACTCAAATTTAGAATTGATTATTGATGGATTAAATATTTTACATTAGAATTGTTAAAGTACAAAGATGCCTAAGTGATCTGAGTGGCTCACCTTACAAGTTTTTAGTTTTACACCAACATAAATTTTGAGCCGTGGCAACGCACGGGCGCATTTGCTAGTACTATATAATCTGCGTTAACGACATGGTACGCGTACATCCTAGGTCACATCGACCGATCGTCTATCGCTAAAAAAACCGATCCGGTTTTTGTACTTCGTGAGAAAACCGAGCGGCGTCGGTATGTTGTCTGTCCGTGCGTGCTGTGCTTTGTTCCTAGATCGATGTCATGGGCTTTTTTCCCGATCGACCTTGGGTGTGGGCCGGCCCAGTAAATACCCAGTGCTGATAAGCCAAAGATTCGACCGCCCAGTCAAAAACAAAAACTGCACCATGTGCTGAAAAGAAAAAATCACACGGAATTTAATATCTGCAGGGTGCCAACGCAAATGTTTCTGTATTTGCCAACGCAAATGTGTTATATTAAAATAAATGAGCGTTTCTGTGAAGTCCGAAATCTTAACATGACGTGTTCGTCCTAACTATCTTTCTGTGAAGTCCTAACTGTCCGAAAAAAATTCGTCCGCCAAAATTGGTCACCTCCTCTTAGTCTAGCCTGCTATCTCGCTCGCACCAGAGTTGGGTGGCGCACGACCCTCTCCCCAGTAGGCGGCTAATCATGCTACAGGCGACCTCGGGATGTGAGGAGCCGGCGACGCGCTAGTAGAGGCCTCCTGAGAGCGGAGCCAGGGTGGGTGAAGGCCGTAGGTTTCCCGGAGGCAGGGCGGAGCAAGGTGCAGCAAACTAGGGCTCCAGGCTGGGAGGCGCGGTGTGAAGGCTGCTGGTGCCCCATGTTAGGGAAAAACAGGGTGTGTAGGTCGACGGGTCCACAAGCTGGGTGGCAAGCAAGGATTTCGAGGAAGGGGAAGCGAGGGCGGTTCTTGAGAGCAGAAGGAAGGGGATGAAAGGACGGCACCGACGACCAGGGAAAAATGGCGGAGCAGAGAGCCCGCAAGGACATGCATGACTACACTACACATACGATTACGTGTTTCTAGAAATTTATCTATGTGCTCCGTAGCAACGCACGAGCACTTAGCTAGTAAATATAAAACGTTTAGGATTAATATAGGCAGTAACAATTTTTCTACGTAATATTGTAATAAGTGATACGTGTGGAACATTCTTTGAACTTTGAAGTTGCGTGTAGTTAAATGTCAAGTTTTTTTAGTGTATTTCACATTTAACCGCCTATTTGTGACATCAATTTACCCAGTCTAGTGAACATTCCTGCAAGTACCAATATTTATCTGATGTGTATCCGTTAAGGACGAGGAGTGAAACATATTGAAAAGGAAAGCTAGAACATAATCACTTGCGTCCTCCGAGCTTTACATATTGTTGTTGCCACATCGATCTACAATGACGGTCCTATCTAATAGAAGATGTAAAAATGATTCCACTATTGGGGTAATGTGGGTCATAAATAGATGGTAAAAAAAAAATGGAATTCACTCTTTTTTTCATCTTGACAACTTGTGGGAATGTGTGTTTCATCTTTTCGAAAGCCAAAATAGGGGTAAGCCCTTTACTGGAAAAAAAACTAGTGGTAAGCTTAGCTTTGCAGAATATAATGCAATCGTCTGAGGACACAAGTGATTAACTCGCGGCACACTGGCAACTTGAGTACGTACAATATCACCAGACCTCATACACTATTTTATTAAACATGACAATCCTTCCGTAGCTAGAAAAAGAGGTGTGGGAAATAGGGTCTCCCTAGCGAATACCCCTACTCGGTTTGAGTTTCCCCGTTCTTACTCCACTGAATAAAACTAAGAACAAAATCGACCGAACTCTCCTCATAATTGTATCCACAAATCCGGTAGAAAACCAAGTTTATTCGTGATTGCTTCTAGATAACCCCCTCTAGCCTATCGTAGGTTTTTTCCATACTCAACTTGAGAGCACAATGTGAATTCTTCTTACTTTTATTCGACTTCATAAAATGTGGGTCTATAACATTGTGCGTAATAAGATGGCCAGGAACAAACACTGATTGCTCTTAGACAATATCGTAGAGAGAATCTCGTTAGTAAGAACTTTTGATGCAATTTTAAATATCACGGTGCACAAGTTAATGCGGCTGAATTGAGCGATAAATGTAGTAATTTGTACCTTGCGAATTATAAGGATGAAAGTAATTTTGATCCCCTCAAGTGAATCCTCTCCATAAGAAGCCGAATAATAATCTTTGTGAGCTCTGCACCACACAGATTGCAATGTGTCTGCAAAAATACAACTTTTTCCTTGTTTCATACTTTCTCCGTTTCTAAATATATGATGTTTTAGATATTGCACATGCAGTGGCGGATCCAGCCGCCCCTATGCCCGGGCGCTTGCCCGGGCTTCCGGCCGGCCGACACAGTTTAATTCAATAGCAAGCTTGATTAAAATTAGTGCTATTAGGGTTTAATTTCACTGTTTGCCCAAGCTTTGAATTATTTTTGGATCCACCACTGTGCACATGTTGACTAGATGCATATTGAAATGAGTGAACATGTACACTATAATATGTCTACATACATGTAGATACATATAAATTTAGAAAAGGCTTAAACATCTTATATTTTGGAACGGATGGGTATTAGATCAAGGAACATTGATTTGCGCAAGTCCACGGATGCTTTTGGTTTGATAATCAGTCCACAAAAGCCAAGAAATCTTTTTCTTTTTTAGGGTTAGCCAAGAAATCCTTTAATCCTTGCCCAGGACTCCAGGTACGGTCCAGTATATAGCTCTGATGTCGGCCCATTATCCGACACAGATAGTAGCCACTGAAGGCCGTCAAGCCCAAATCAATTTCTACCTCTTCTTCTTCACCGTGCTGCCGTCCCAGTCTGGTTTTCCGTTTTCTCGTCGCCCTGCCCCCTCCACAGAAAGGCGGCTAATGGCGAGCGTTCTGCGGAGCACCTGCCTCCTACGGCTTGGCTTCCGTCACATCCCCACCCTACTGTTCCGCGGGCCCTTGTTCCCCGCCCCTAGCCTGGGTCTGGGCATCGGCAGGGTGGGATTGGTCCGGCTCCAATGCTCGGCGTCCGAGGCCGGCGACGGCAGGGGCAAGAAGGTGTCAGCGCGACTTGCACTGGCACAGCAGGTGATGCGCGATGCCGAGGAGCGCGCGGCCTCGGCCGGTTCTGACCCCGCCCCCAAGATCACCATGGGTAACACACTCCAACCCCCGGCCCTAATTGCCCCATTTCGGTAGTACTAATATAGTTGGTGCATACTCCTAAATCGGTAAATCCTAATTGATGCCTGCATGTTTAGAAATGAAAATTAAACTCCTCAAATCCTAGCAAAGAACTTGTATTAAGGATCAGACATTTTCAGCTTCTAGCGTATGATCAGGAACATAGAAGCTGGGTTAAGAATTTGAGATTTAGGTATCTGTTGTGGGAGAAACAAGCATCTGTTGTGGGTCTAAGTGTATGCTACCTAGCCATCTACTCCACCCGTTCCTGAATGTAGGATGTTTTAGCATTTTTTGGCCCACACGTATCAAGACCAAAAAATGCTAAAACATCTTACATTTCAAAACGGAGGGAGTAGCTCCTATGGAGTTGGTTCTACTGACTTTTTCAATTTTATGTGTATAAGCTATGCACACTTTTCATGCTAAGGACATTGTTCTGTGGTACCTAGGCAACGTGGTGAATGCTACCTGTGAACTTGATTTGGTTGGTATGTTGTCAATCTGCTAAGTGCTAAGCAGAATTGGTAGTATGGAAAGCAAGTTAATTAAGCTTGTAGAAGAAGCTAAGCTTGCTTGACTTATGGCTAGAAGCATAAACGAGTAAATATTAGGTACAGCTGTCAGCTGCGAGGTTCTAGTAAATTGTTGGTTAGCAAGATGCTCTATCTGACTTTTAAGTTGATGTAAGAGGAGGTAACATAATATCTGGTCCGCTTGTTGCGAGCTGACTCGTTGCAAGTAAAATGCATATTCTTGTCATAGCTTATCTTAGGTGTTAATAATCATCAATGCAATACCTTTTAATTATTTGTAATAGGTGCATGTGACTATATGAACTGGAATAAGAAAAAAAGGTTTGAAGAGTTGGCTAAATTGCTAGGGTAAAGATAGCATCTAGTAAAACTATTTGCGGGCACAGTATTAGTTCTAGATGTGGTATCCCATTGATATGCTTTGATTCGTGATGATTCTGAGCGCAATCGTTCTGTGAGCTGTCAAGCTGTTCTGAAATACTCCATTTTATGTCTGCAGATCATGTTACTGTTAGCTTTGCAAGAAGTGGGGGTGCTGGTGGTCAGAACGTCAATAAAGGTTTGCCCCTGTTCGTTTTCCTTACTTAATTATCGCATTGGTACTTCTTCACAGCGTATCTGATTCGCTCTTGGTTCATCGTTGTGAAACTAATGACTAATCTATCTTGGTCAACATTTTCAATTAATTGGTATCATCTTTTATTCCGTCACCTGGCTTGATCAGATAATTTCTGTTGGCCCGTTAATGGGATGTTTAGTTTGAGGGATCACCTTGTCCTATAATAGGCAAGTCCATCATGCGATGATCCTTCAAATAGCAAGCTATTCCATTCGTCAAGCCAAACAAGTGGGTTAGGTTTGGAGGTGGGATGGGATGGTCCATTCGATGTTCAGTCCTTCAAAGCAGCCCCATTTGTCTTTATATGAAGGACGTCAAACCTAGTGATTACTTAAGCATGCTGATGTTACCTCTTCATGATAAAATGTGTACCATCATTTTGCAGTTAACACGAAGGTTGACATGCGGTTCAATGTTGAGAAAGCTCATTGGCTTGGAGAGAGGATTAAGGAACGGATATTGCAAACGGTTCGAAAAACCTACGTAGTTTGCACATTTTATTTGTTTATATTGCTATCATATCTGAAGATGATTATAGATTATTTTGTTTACTTTTTGTGATGTGCCTTATTATTTGTTTCTCTTGTATGAACTTTTGCATTATATTTCATATCTAGAGAGGTCTTTTACATTTAAGTTCTCTGTATGCCCAGGAAAAAAACAGGATAAATAGAGACGGTGAACTTGTGATGTCTTCTACAAAAACTAGGACACAGAAGTAAATATTGCTTAGCTAGTTTTTTTTGTTGTCTTGTTTGGATAGCAATTGACATGTTTATCATCATAGGGGCAACATTGAAGATGCTTTGCAGAAAATACAGGTATGCCTCATCCATTACAAATCTTTGTGTTGAAGCAATTTGCATAGGGCTCACGATGTTGTCCTTTTTCTGTATAGCTTACTCCCTAAATATTTGGTTAACAGGCAATCATTGATGCTGCATCATATGTTCCTCCACCGCCTTCAGAAGAGCAAAAGAAGAAAATTGAAAAAATGTAAGCCGCTCTTTTGACCATTTGCCTCCTCCAAACGTATTTAGGTGCCAATATGAGTTTCTTATTGCCACAGAGACAACATTAAAAAGGTTCAGCGACTTCTCTGCAGATGAATATCTTGACTACATGACACTCTTTATGATTTCCTCAAAATGACTTGCACTTATATAAACTGAAGAACTAGTTCTGTTCAGATTAGCTCATCAGTCGCTGCTTGTGTGTAGTGGAGCATTTCTATATAGGAAATCATTGAAACCTTCTTCTATGTCTATACTATAAGGGTCGTTCAGTTCACTACTTTATCGTAAGCAACTTTGACCGGTTTATGATGTTCTTTCGCTTGTTTCCACACTTGTAGCGTGCCATGGGTTCTGAGCCTCATGTCATGTACGGCCTATTGTAGACATGGTTCCTTAGCCTCTGGATAGCGAGCACTCTGGTACTTGATCACTAACCAAAAGGCTTTCTCATACCTTTTAGTGCTCTACCTCCATGTATGCACCACAGAGTCATGCTTGTGCTGACGGACATACTAGCTCCTGGTGCCAAACTTGCTCCTCAACATGCTACCTTTATTCATCTTGAGAAGTGCCGAGCTGCCATCGTAGCTTGACCGTCGTGGCTTTGCCTCAGCCTCTGCATCGTGTCTTGTCCGATGTGGCTCTGCCTCAGCCTCTGCATCATAGCTTGGCCGATGTGGCTCTACCTCAGCTCTGTACGTATCCTTCTCCGATCACACTGGATGAGCAGGGTCAGGGCGTCCTTCATGGGCAACCGCTTGTGCAGTTGTCCGTCTGTGCAGATCGCACAGAGTTTGAACACCGAAAAGATGTCAGGCAAGTGAGCCGGGTCATGGATATGCTCGTCGATCATGCCGCACCATCCCCGGCCTACCGGCTTTGGTTCCATGACCATCCAGCCAAGCCTTCATCTGCTCCACCGCCGACAGCAACTTTGCCAGTTGTCAGCTCTAGCAGAAGGACACCAAAACTGTAGACATCGGTCTCCTTGTCACCCTTAAGTTGCGCCCATATTCTGCATAATTCTCCTCTAGTTAGTGTTCAGTAGTAAATTGTTGAGATGTCGTAAGTGGATTAGAGCTTCTCACTAGGGGGCTTGTACCCGAATGTCCCACAGATGACTGACGCAGACTGGGACTCGCCTGGGTTGAGAAGTATCTTGGCGAACCCAACGTCTGCTTTGAGAGGTGGGTGCCTCTCTGCGTTTTTCAGCCAGAGAGGAACCTCCCCACTTGAGCTGATTAAATGACAAATTGAGGGATTGAAAAGGATGCTACCCAAGTCTGATGAAATGCTGCCGGTGAGCTCGTTATTGGATAAATGAAGGACTGCCAGCAATCAAATCATCCCAAGGCTCGATGAAGGTATTGCGCTTGATATATTACTGTTCCTGAGGTCAAGTGACTTGAGATTCAGCAATAATCTAATTGACGTTGGTATGCATCCAGTTATCTGTTTCCAGATATTGAGAACTCAGTAAGTTTCTGGAGCTTGCTTATCTTTGCTGGTAGTTCGCCAGAGAGCCGGTTATTTTGCACCCTCAACAACCGCAGCCCAGTCGCTGACATCGGGATAGAGCCGGTGAACTAGTTATTTTGCATCACAATTCGAGAGATATTCCAAGATATCTCGGTGGGCATAGCACCAGAGAAGTTGTTGTCTGATATTATCAATCTGCCCAGCACCGTCAGCGACCATACATTTACCGGGAAGTCCCCAGAGAATTTATTGTTGCCGAGCATGATGAATGCCAGCGAGAGGCAGTTGCTGATGCTCGCCGGGAGTTCATCGGGCAAGCTGTTGTTGAACATCACTATGCTGTACAGTCTCTCATTGACCCACAACTGATCCGGGAACGAGCCAGAGAAGAAGTTGTTCGGACCTCGAAATTAGCAAGTGGCGACTGCTTACCGAGTTCAGGTGATGTTCGCCTGAGAACATATTGTCAAACAGCTGGATGTAATTGAGGTTCGGCAGAAGTCCAATTGTTGTAGGGATGGTCCCGCTGAACTCATTGAAGTATACAAGAAAACTGGTCAATTTCTCGATGGTCCTGAAGCTTCTGTTATGCTGCCGATTGAGTTTGTTGGATGATAGGTCAATCTCCACTAAATTGACCACAGTAGGTAGCGAGGCTGCTCCCTGGCCAGTCCATTACCATACAAGTACAACATCTCAAAAGCTTTTGGTGCCGCCAGATCCATACAGGGATTCTGCCAGTGAGCTTGTTACTCGACATGTCCAGCATCGTTAGCTCCTTGCTCGGGAATGCCTCAGGAATCTCGCCAGTGAAGCTGTTGCTGTGAAGAATCAGTGACTTGAGCGCCGGCAGCTCGAATACCGCCGCGGGCACAACACCACCGACGTTGTTGGACGACATGTGGAGATTTTTCATGAGCGGTGATAGCCGGCTGATTCGTCAGGATGCTCTCCATAGAAGCCGTTGTTGTTGAGGTCAAGGAACCGAAGCCTGGAGCAGGCGTAGAGCGTGGTGCCGGGGAATCTGCCAGTGAAGTTGTTCTCCACAGAGTCGAGCTTGATCAAGTAGTTGAGGTTGCACTTGCAGACAGACTGAGGGATGCTTGCTTGAAGGAAAAACCCGTAACTAGGCCTCCACTCGGGGCCACGGAGGTGACACCAGCCCAGCTGCAATGGTAGCATTTTTTTTGGCATCGTGTGGATTCAAACTAAACATGACCCTAACCTTTTTTGTTCCCCGCATTAGTTACTTGCTGCAACTATGACTTTCACAATTTCTTAGGCACATGGCCTACCTGTCGTAGAGTCAAGGCATGTTTGGTTTTTGTTTGCCCTATTATTATGTCAGACATTTGGTTATAGTTTTGCTTCCTCATGTCTGGCACTTAAAACATCCTAACCTGCTTGCCATAGAGATGTGGTCACCCCTAGTACTGCAATGTTTCAATGTTGACACCAGATGAAACACCAGACTGGAGCAAGATACATGTATTGTCCCTGGTTTATGGCAGACTTTTACAGTGGATCACCAAGGAATTCTTTTGAGTGGGTTGCTCCTAGAAAAGGAGAGTCATTGTAAAGGAAATCACATGTGCATGGATGTCTTGTTTTAGTTAAGAGTCTGTTTTTGGTAGGAATAAGAGTCCAGTTTAGATGTGTTTCCGAGTTGGGCCATTGTGGATGGTCAAGTTTTAGTTTGATGAAGAAAATTCAGAGAATGCATCATGTTGATGTGCCAAATTCTGTATTCGTTCATCCCTTAATAGAGTTTGATTTTGCAATGTGCTTCGGCGGCATTGATCGTCAATGCACTAGTTCCTTTGGTTCTTGTCTCAGTGCAAAGATAAAAGTAGTCTTGTTCCTATATACTCTCCTCTAATCTGTAATTACTTTCTTCTGATCAATCATCATTAGTCTAATCAGTAGAGCTACTATTCCCCTACATATAAACATCTGTACACATGTATATCTGGTGTTTCTAGTTCCAGTCCACAATCATACCGTCCACCGTGTATTATTTCTTCCCCAAAAATTGTAGCTGCCGTTTGAGCGTGTGAAAGATCCGAGTCACAATTCTCCTTTTAGTTCCAGTCGGAGCCTTATCACATGGCCAGCACAAAATATGAAGTGTGGTACAAGCCACAGTTGCAAGAAATATGTGGCAAAAAATGATAGGCTCCATCCAGACAGAAACGTGCCCAAAATCTTTGCTGCTGGATATCCGCATCATACATAAGATAGATTGTCAAACTACACTTGCTAACTTTGTTGATCTATGTGTCACCGCAGTGCTGCAGCCGCTGAGAGGAACAGGATGCAAAACAAGAAGGTGCTTTCACAGAAGAAGGAACTTAGACGGAGCAAACCAAGCTGGGATTGATAACAAAAATGACTTCTCTGTTACCTGCTATATTGATATGATCAAGCCTTCTGCATGGTGACTGCTTTGTTTTCCTTAAATCTTCATTTCGTAGTTTTACCTTTTTTTAACCATTTTTAACGTGTATATTTCAGTAACATCGACCACAAAAGATCCAGACTCACGGACTACTGGCATTTTTCTCAGCGTGGTTCTTGGACATAGCTTCAGCTGATTCCTGCTCCAGTAAATGTAAAGAACAAGGGTCCAACATGGTGAAGGCATCTCGGTGAAGATAGCTAGCTTTACAGCCGGGTCTTGTTTTCATCCGTCCGAAACCAGTAAATTTGTAAGAACAAGGGTCATGTATATCATTCACATATGGACAGGTGATGACATCTTGGTGGGGGTAGCTGCTACTTTCGCCACCAGTTTTTGTTTCATCCATCGGGAACCAGCGCCTGACGAGAAACATTGCTTCTGTTAGCTGGAAGCACTATACACATGAATGGTCCTGATCCCTGAACTTATCAGATGCATCACATGTTAACTGGACGGATCATATGTAGGACTGTTGCAAGTTGCAACCATTTACCCAGTTAGAAAGATCAGATCTTCCAGTTTGAGACTCGCCCTCGTGCCACGTATGTGAGCCAGCTGAACATCGAGATTCTTGCCATCGACATCGTGCCACTGCTGCTGCTGGGAGCTACACTATACGTGCACAGAGCTATTTTCGAGAAGGAAAAGAAAAGGTGCAGAGCCACAGGTCGCATTGCGGTGGAAAAACACAAAGCTGCCCGTTTCACGAAACTTCAGCACAAAATGATTTAATTCCGAAAATATTTCTGAAGCTAACACAGAACGCTAGGGTCTGCCGCTGGGGTGCTATCCTCTGCACCATAGTGCCAGGTGCTACGCCTCTTCAGCGTATCAACGCTGATCTCAGACTCCAAAGATTTTCGTCAAGTTTGATATGTTTGGTTCGTACATTCCTTATTTTTTTTAGGTCCACACTACCACGGAAATGTGCCTGATGACATGACCTTGCAAGCGTTTTATACTTAGTCAGAAGCGTGAGTTTAACTTCAAACCCAAGAAGGGATTTCACTGATTTACACCGTTTGATCGGGACAAGCAACGTTAGCGTATGTTGGCTGTTTTCTGAGCCTCTTGAGGGCATCTCCAACAAGACCCCGCAAACGGATCACGCCAGTCCGATTCTGTCCGAACGGACACGAGAGGGGCTCCAACGGCCAACCACAAATGGATAAGTGTCCGCGCGGAACCACAAATGGATAAGTGTCCGCGCGGATACGTGGCTCACCCCAAACTCGGCCTAAATTCCCAAATTTAGGGCAGATTCGTGGAAGACGCGGACACGCCGTGTGTCGGTCCATGTCCTCCCCTGCCCCACACGTTACTGAATTTACACATGTGTGACAAGTTTATGTATCTCCAACGTTATTAGCTCATGGGCATTTGTGGAAGAAACACCGAGATTTAACCAGAGACACTGGCGAGTATATCATCATACGACGGTACCAAAACCATTTGAACGTTGGGTCACACCTTGTAGCATGGGCACGCCGCTGCAGTTGAACCATCCAAAGGACAAAAAATTTGCAAATCTTTTATCTCCAAAGTTCAAAATGCAGCGGCGTCCATCTCACCTCGCTACAAAGCCGGCTGTTCAAGAGCATCTTCACCGGGGCCTCCAAATGACCCCAAAGGCCCATTGAGGGTTCGGACGCAAAAAATCGCCACCAGCGGCACCCCCATTGCCTCGCCCCGAGCAAAATCGTGTCCGGCACCCCCGAGAGGGCCTCCAAGGGGTGCCGGACACTGCCCGGACACGCCCTCCGACAGGTGCGGCCCACCCGTCATAGAGACACGGCGCGAGCAAGTGCTCTAATGGCGCCGTGCAGGAGGCCGTTCCGCCCGCGTTAATGGCGACGCGTTTCCGCAGGCGACGAAGGGACGGGACGGCGACGCGTCTGCGACACGCCTCACATTTACGGTGGCGCCTGCTGAGCGCCTAGACTTTCCCGGCTTCCCAAGCGTCGGCGTGGTCGAATCGTGTCGCCGCCATTAACTCTGATGCGATGCGTGCTCACCCACCCGGTGCTTCCCGCCTAGCGCCACCGCTTTCCGCCTCTGTTTCCCGCCTCGACCCTCGACGGCTATAAAGAGGCCCCCGCCGTGCAGCCATTTCACCACATCACCACCGTCGCTCGCCATGTAGCCATTTCACCACACCACCAGCCGTAGCCCAGAGCAACCATGCCTCGCCGCCTCGCCACCTCATGAGCCACCCTCACCCAGGCAACACGCCGTGCTCACGCCACGGCGCAGGAGGACGCCGCCGATGAACGGCCGTTCGACTTGGCGGATGTGGACGACGTCGACGTGGAGGAGCAGGAGCCGGTGCAGGTGTTGTACCCCGGCCAGGAGCCGCCGCCGCAGCAGGAGCAGGAGCATGCGCTCCCGTCGCCGCTGTGGCTAGACCAGGTGGTTGCCGCCAACTCGTTCGAGAGCTGGCGCAACGAGCAGGCAAGCCGCCAGGTCAAGCTCGACTACGAGGCGACGCCGTGGAGGCCGCCATCATCGAGGCCTCCATCCGGAGCGCGGAGCGGGATGCCCGTTGTCGTGCCTTCATGGCCGCCGCGCTCGGCGTACGAGCAACTCAACGCCCAGGCAGCGGCGCTGGAGCAGCAACAGCTCATCACCTAGGCGGAGGGGCTGGCGCATGACGCCTCCCAGCTGCTCGCCAAGCAGCCGGCCCACGAGGAGCTGAATCAGGCTTGGCTGGCGAGGCAGGCGCAGGCGAGGGCAGCGACAGCGGCAGAGCGGGATGCCATGCGCCGGGCGGCGAGCGTGCTCCGGCAGGAGAGGCGTGTGCGCTCGCGCTTGGACCAGAGCCAGAAGGCCGCGCACGACGAGGAGGCTGGCCCGAGCGGCGGCGTTTAGATTAGGGTTTAGTTTACTTTAAGTTTATATCGTTTTAGGTTTAAGTTTGTATCGTTTAGTTTAAATTTGTATCGTCTTAGTTTAACTTCGAATCTAAAAAAAGTGGTCGCGTTTATTACACCGGCGCCGGAGCTCGATGTGCAGCGGCCAGCTTTAAACATCGCCGCCGTTCGAGGCGCTCAACGATGCAGTGATTATCCCGGCTTCCGAAGCGGCCTATAGCTTTATACGACGCCAGCGCATTAAAACGTGACCACCGTGCTGCTTGCCTTCATCCTCCTCGCCTTTCTTCCGCTTCTCTCCCCCTAGCGCGCCTCGCCACCATGGACGTGAACAGGAGGTGACTTAGCTGGCACGAGGCTAAAGTGTTCGCCGAGCACGGCATCGTGTGCCAGCCCAAGGCGAAGTTGCCTAACGGCTTTGCGATTAGCTTGGGCGGTGTGCCGGTGGCGCCTGTACCCAAGGCCAACGATCCGTTCTCCCACCATCCATATTGGCTCACGTGCTCTGGCGAGGAGCGGCAGAAGGCGCTCTACCGTTTCGACGGCGAGCAACCATCGCCAAACGAGAACGTCTCCATTAGAGGCGAGTATGAGGCCGTCCTGGCACAAAATGTCGCTGCCGAAGCTGCAACACGTGCCTACGCGGCGCCTGAGCCCGCTGTAGAGGAGGCGCCGCCGCGTAGGCGCCGTAGGATTTAGATTATGAACGTTTACATTTAATTTTGTTTGAGTTTGAGGCAAAATTTGATTTTCATTTAACGTCCACAAGGTGTTTATAGTTTGGTCGGTATCTCGGACTCAATTGAGTCTTAATTGAGGTGCCGGACACGAATTTGGAGGCCCGGTGGAGATGCTCGCAGCACGCGTGCAAGTATAGACGTCTTTAGGCTGTCAGTCAGAGGCGCAAAGAAGGACCTTGTGAGTTGTGCCACGGACTGACTGCTGGCGTAGTGGCGTCCGTTTCGCGAGCACAGTAGTTCACCGTACACGGCTTCGTCAGACGTCAGCTGCCCGGACGCATGCCGGCATGGGCGACAGAGCGGTGGCCCGGGTCACCGGCTCAGCTCATCTCGTGTCAGCACAGGACGTGCTCGCTGCCAGCCCTCGTCATTCGCGCGGGGCGGGGCGTGGTGGTCTACTCTCTGGCGCCGGTAGCTTGTTTGACTGCAAGGCGGGTCAGTCAACAAGTCGCTCTGACCGGTTGCGTGGCCGCTGGGGTCGCGTCACAGGAGTTGTCTCAGCCGGTGCCGCGATCGAGGGACGAGGGGGTCCGGCGGCTTCTGGTTTGCTGTATTCCGGTCAATGGAACTGGGGTCCTCGGTGTTGCAAACAGTGCCTGCTCCTACTGTAGCGCCGTTCTGTAGAGAACTAGAGATGGCTCATGTTTTGCTGCCTGCTTCCTACCACGGGTGGTTTGCATTTTCCGGCAACGAACTCCGGGCATTTTCTTTTAGCCACGGGGTTCTCAAAATTAAATATCGGTGAAAAGATAGGATTGAATAGCACATCAACATTGAATCTCTTGTTGCAGCTCTTGACCGAATTCTGCGGTTTTCTTACACACCTCAGGGGCAGCTCTTGATTGACATGATTCTCCAAATTTTCAATAGTGAGACAACGGAGTCAGCTGTGAAATGCATCTCAGGATCGAAGCCACTTGAGCCCATGAGCCCTGTTTCAGAAGAAGAAGAAGAAAAGCAAAAGGGAAATTGGTACATTCAAAAGAACTGCTCTATAACTAAAATAGCATATTTTTTGTGTATCGTTTAGTGTTAGTGTTACAAAACTATAGAAATTTATATCAGAGTTTGTTTCAAACCACATAAAAAGCAAACAAAATGTAGTAATAAGAGATTGAATGGTAGAGAATTTCCTCTTAGAATAGAGTACAAGGTGACACTTACTAAAAAGATTAAGTAAGGATAAAATCATGTGGATCAAACATCCTATTCTAGATTTTTCCCCGAAACATTAAAAAAATGCCAATTTTGAATCAAATGAGCCTTTTCTTTTGAACAGGGGCCTGGAAGATTCATTCATTCAACTGCGGTAGGGTTGCAAATACAAATAAGACCCTAAAATAAATAAATTCTAACACGGGCCTCACACTTTACAAACATGATCTCAGAGAAAACAACAGAAAACCACAATCTGATCCATCTCCCCGGGACTGTAAGAGAGCCTCAAAGCTTGTCCGACAACCTCGCCACCGAGGACGAGACCACTTGGGGTGTGGTTTTTGTGCGGTGCCAATCTGAAGTCATATAAGATCCTCTGCATCGGCGTCTTAGCCTCAAGGAAGAAGCTCAGGTGCAAGCACCCGAGGAGCAAATAGGCCCTATCTTTCAAGAGCAGCAACACTACGCTCATGTTGATGATCACTACAAGTGGAAGCTCCACGAATATCCTCGGGCGCCTCACATCAGCTTGACCTTGCTCTTCCAACGCGCGCCACGTCTGGTAGATCTCACGAGAAACGCCCAGATAAAAGCACCGTCCCAAGCTTATTAGCGAAGCCAGCAAAACAACGCTCCTCCGCTGGCCTCCACCGTGGAGCACCCGACAAAAGAGCTCACCCGCCATTTTGAGCCATTGCTCGCATGCAACCAAGATTGGCTTCTTCAGACCGGCATAGCGTCATACTCCGTACAGAAAAATCTAACCCAGCTACCACTGGAGGCCCTTGAGCTACTTTGTACAAAGGAGAACACCCAACCACCTCTCCACAAATATCTCCTAGTGGCAAAGTAGCCGGAGACGAAGGGGGAAATGGCGCGTGGAGGGGGGGGGGGGGGGGGGGTGGTCAACTCTCAATGCAAGGACGGAGGAGAGAGAACGAAAGAGAAGGGGAAATGAGAGCCTCCAAATGAGCCTGTGTATCATACAACATTATATGATTTTCCTCGACTGCAAAAAATTCATGCAAATAGTCGGACCCTAATATTGGGAAACATAAACTCCGCTGTCGTTGATCAAAAACCCTTTGGTGACATCGAATCAGAAGGAGACGAGGAGGAACAAAGAGGTAGAGGGAAGGATGAGGAGAGCTTGTGAGTTTCGTAGTGCCGGGACGAGTAGTGGCGGAGTTTGACCAAAGAAGTTGCAGGGCGAAACACAAAATGTGTATGCTTGGGGAGGGGGGAAGGGTGTAAAACACTATTTCCTTACATCTAAACCTCCCCCAATTTTTTCTTCACAAACTAGTCCAAAGTTTTGGGGGAGGGGGGCAGTGCCCCCCACCGCCGCTCGATTTGTACTAAGCTCTGCGGAGAAATAATGAGCTCACTGATGGGCATGGTGATAGAATAAAGTTTTATGGTGAGTGGTTGCACCTCGACTTGACATTTTTATCAACTTGTGCTGATGGACAACGGTCTGAAGTATTCATATTCTCGCGATGGGTGCTAGTTTGTCGTCGATGAAGTATTCATGCTCTTGGCTAAAATCATCCACAACGCACAACACTTTTTAAGATGCTTAACTAATAAAAATATATTGCACAAACCAGTATACGTAGCAAGCGCTCATCCCTCTCAGCGCTGGCCTCTTAATTTGAGACGCTAATTAATTCTCTGTTGCCTTCGTTTCTAAAGAGCCTTGCCAAGAAAATAAGCAACTAGTATCAATGACATATCTGGCGTGAGGCGTATGGGATTAAAGGGAGCAATTGCGCATACCCCAGGATCCTTTTTTTTTTGCGAAACACACATACCCCAGGATCCTGGTGTTGATGGTTTAGCATCGCGTTGTGGTTGATCTAAGTGAGAGGGAATGCAACGATCAACGAGCGACATGAGGATGAAATGAGAAGAGGAATGCGAAGAGGCCATGTGTGCGAGTCATACACGTATTGCAGTGTTATCTCGTCCAAAGTTCAACATATGCTTTCTCTTACACAAGGGTTAGTCCAAGGTCTATTATGTTGTGAATTCCTAGTAAAATGGTAGTACTAACCATCCCATGATTGTCGGGGATGTAATCCCCGGTACCCCAAAGTCATGAGGTAGTTGTGTTAGTAAAAGAGATAGAAGCAGGAGTTAATGAGTAAAAGGTAGAGAAAAGGTAAAAGAAAGCAGCCTGGGCCGAATCTGGCTGTGCCCAGGCCGAGATGGCACTCTCTGGGCCGACATGAGCATATGTCGGTGTCCCCATCTCGGGTTGGGCCGAGATACCACTTACCTCGGGTTGGGCCCAACTTCTCCAGCCTCTGGCTGGCCGCCTTGGCTCGGTGGACCGAAGCTCCGAGCTGGGTCAAGCTTCCCTAGCTTCGGTGGGCCGAGACTGCGCTACCTCGGCGGGCCGACACTGCTTTCCCGGACGGGCCGCGTCCTCTGTCCCGGATGGACCGAGGTCCCTACCTCGGTTGGGCCGAGGCTGGTTTACCTCGGCTGGGCCAATCGCTTCATACTTCGGTGGTCCGACACCAGCAACCCCGGACTGGGCCGAGATCCCTGCGGGCTGGCTCCTCCTCTTCGTGTAGGGATATGCGCGACAGAAAATCAAAAAAAATCTCTCACATGCGAAAGCAACACCCAAAGATCTTATCTAAGGAGATGCAAGTAACGGGGAGGGTAATCAACATACCCTCGAAGAACACGAGCGTTGGACGTTAATCACAACGCAGCTTGGTGTAGACCTTGATGCGGTTTACTCCGATCAGCACCACAACGAGCGGTGCCTCCGAGATTTACACACGTACGGCTCAGCAACGTCTCCTATTCTTGATCCAGCAAGCTTGAAGGAGAAGTAGATGGGATTCAAACCAGCAGCACGACGGTGTGGTGGTTCGGTGAGCTCTCACGCGGGCAGGGCTTCACCAAGCCAAGACCACAAGAGAAAGGAGCAAGAGGAAGTGTACCGGCTTAGGAATCAATCATTATCTTTCCCCAAATGGTACCCTCCTTATGTAGGATGTGGGGAGGAGCTGTGAGGCTTGCCTCCTGAGCTTCCCCAGGAAGGAACCAGCCTCCAAATCTTCCCCAGGAAGAAACCAGCCTCCAAATCTTCCCCAGGAAGGAACCTAGCTGCCAAGACTTCTCAAGGAAGGAACTTGGCTGCCAAATATCCTAAGTGGGACGTTCGGGATAGTGGGCCCCACCATGGGACCCACCGGAACATTTCAGGAAAAACCCCGATACAATATCGGTTAATTCCTGAACCTTTCCGGAACCCAAAAACCACATTCCTATATATGAAACTTTATCTCCGGACTCTTCCGGAGCTCCTTGTGATATCCCGGATCCTATCCGGGACTCCGAACAACCTTCGGTCTCACCATTATAATTATCCCAAAGCTACTCTAGCGTTACCGAACTTTAAGTGTGTGACCCTACGGGTTCGAGAACAAGTGGACATGATCGAGACTCCTCTACGATCAATAACCATTAGCGGGACCTGGATGCCCATAATGACTCCCACAAGTTCAACGAAGATCGTTATCGGTGTGAACCACAATGTCAACGTATTCCATTTCCTTTGTCTCACGATATTTTACTTACCCGAGATCTGATCGGCGGTATCACCATACCTAGCTCAATCTCGTTACTAGTAAGTACTCTTTACTCGTTCCATAATACAACATTCCATGTGGCTAACTCTTTAGTCACGTGCTTGCAAGCGATACCGAATGTGCATTACCGAGTGGGCCCAGAGTATATCTCTCCGTCACACGGAGGGACAAATCCCAGTCTTGATACATGCAAATCAACAAGTACTTTCGGAGATACCTGTAAGACACCTTTATAGTCACCCAGTTACGAAGTGACGTTTGAAGTCCCCAAGACGTATTCCTCAGTACCCGGGATAGACATAATCTCATGGTCAAAGAAACAGGATACTTGACAATACAAGACATGGCAATATATACTTATTGATCCGATCAATATTGCTATGCTTGGTTGGGTCTGTCCATCACGTCATTCTCCAATGACATGACCTCGTTATTAATTGACAACTCATGTCCATGGTTAGGAAACCATAACCATCATTAATCAACGAGCTAGTCTAGTAGAGGCTTACTAGGGACTCTGTGTTGTTTACATAACCACACATGTATTAGGTTTCCGGTTAATACAATTATAGCATGGAGAATAAACATTACCATGAACATGGAAATATGATAATAACTCTTTATTATTGCCTCTAGGGCATATTTCCAACAGTCTCCCACTTGCACTAGAGTCAATAATCTAGTTTACATTGGTAAAGATCTAACACCCATGGACTTCAGGTGCTGATCATGTTTATCTCGTGGAAGCTGTTTAGTCAACGGGTCTGCAACATTCAGACTCGTATGTACTTTGCAAATCCTAATATCTCCCACGTGAACACTTTCACGAATTAGATGGAAACGGCGTTTGATATGCTTGGAGGTCTTGTGACATCTTGGTTCCTTGGCTAGAGCAATGGCACCAGTGTTGTCACAATAGATCTCCATAGGATCCAGTGCATTCGGAATCACACCGAGCTCTGTGGTGAACTCCTTCAACCATATCCCTTCTCTTGCTGCTAATGTAGATGCCGCAACAACGTTCTGCTTGGAACTCCTCCAGCTAACCGCAGCTCCATTCAAAACAAAAACGTATCCAGATTGAGATTTCGAGTCGTCTGGATCAGTGTCGAAGCTAGCGTCGACGTAACCTTTTACGGCGAGCTCTTCACAACCACCATAGACAAGAAACATGTCCTTAGTTCTTCTCAAGTACTTAAGGATATTTTTAACTGCTGTCCAGTGTTCCTCTCCAGGATCACTCTGGTACCTGCTCGTCAAACTAAGAGCATGAGACACATCTGGTCTAGTACA
The DNA here is from genome assembly GCA_947311845.1 of Poa pratensis. Lineage (NCBI taxonomy): Eukaryota > Viridiplantae > Streptophyta > Magnoliopsida > Poales > Poaceae > Poa > Poa pratensis. The sequence goes on along the minus strand of CAMZMU010000045.1, from coordinate 47,643,634 downwards.
CAACATGGCATACATGATTGAGCCTATGGCTGAGGCATAGGGGATTTTACTCATCCTCTCTCTTTCATCTGCCGTAGTTGGACACTGAGTCTTACTCAATGTCTTACCTTGCAACATGGGCAAGAACCCTTTCTTTGCATGAACCATTTTGAACTTCTTCAAAACTTTGTCAAGGTATGTACTTTGACTGAGTCCTATCAAGCGTCTCGATCTATCTCTATAGATCTTAATGCCTAATATGTAAGCAGCTTCACCAAGGTCTTTCATTGAAAAACTCTTATTCAAATAACCTTTTATACTGTTAAGCAGCTCCACGTCATTCCCAATAAGTAATATGTCATCCACATATAACACTAGGAATGCGACCGAGCTCCCACTCACTTTCTTGTAAACACACGCTTCTTTATAATTTTGGACAAATCCAAAACCTTTGATCACATCATCAAAGCGAATGTTCCAACTCCGGGATGCTTGCTTCAGCCCATAAATGGAACGCTGAAGTTTGCATACTTTACCAGCATCCTTAGGATCGACAAAACCTTCGGGTTGTATCATATACAACTCTTCTTCAATGTTTCCGTTGAGGAACGCTGTTTTGACATCCATCTGCCAAATTTCATAATCGAAAAATGCAGCAATTGCTAGTAGAACCCTAACAGACTTAAGCATCGCTACGGGTGAGAAAGTCTCATCGTAGTCAACTCCTTGAACTTGTCGAAAACCTTTTGCGACAAGTCGTGCTTTATAAACGGTGACATTACCGTTAGCGTCTGTTTTCTTCTTGAAAATCCATTTACACTCGACAGCCTTGCGGCTATCAGGAAGATCAACCAAAGTCCATACTTGGTTTTCACTCATGGATTCCATTTCGGATTGCATGGCTTCTTGCCATTTCCCAGAGTCTGGGCTCATCATTGCTTCCTCATAACTCGCAGGTTCGTCATTGTCTAACAATAACACATTCATGACAGGGTTACCGTACCACTCAGGAGCGGTACGTATCCTAGCCGACCTGCGAATTTCAGCTAAGACCGAAGTTTCATGATCACCATCATTAGCTTCCTCTCTAGTTGGTGAAAGCGGCGCCTGAACAACTTCCTGCGCTGCGCTACTCTCCAATTCGGGAGAAGGTTCAACAACCTCGTCTAGCTCTACTTTCCTCCCACTCACATCTTTCGAAAGAAACTCTTTCTCAAGAAAGGATCCATTCTTGGCAACAAAGACTTTGCCTTCGGATCTGTGATAGAAGGTATACCCGACAGTTTCCTTAGGGTATCCTATGAAGACGCACTTTTCCGCTTTGGGTTCGAGCTTATCAGGCAGCAGCCTTTTGACATAAGCCTCGCATCCCCAAACTTTAAGAAACGACAACTTTGGCTTCTTGCCACACCATATCTCATATGGCGTCGTCTTAACGGATTTAGATGGTGCCCTGTTTAAAGTGAATGCGGCTGTCTCTAATGCATAACCCCAAAACGACATTGGCAGATCGGATACAGACATCATAGAACGCACCATATCTAATAAAGTGCGATTACGACGTTCGGACACACCATTACGCTGTGGTGTTCCAGGTGGCGTGAGTTGTGAAACAATTCCACAAGTCTTCAAATGCATGCCAAACTCGTAACTCAAATATTCACCTCCACGATCAGATCGTAGAAATTTAATCTTCTTGTTACGATGATTTTCCACTTCACTCTGGAACTCTTTGAACTTTTCAAAAGTTTCAGACTTGTGTTTCATTAAGTAAATATACCCATATCTACTCAAATCATCAGTGAAGGTTATGAAGTAACGATATCCACCGCGTGTCGAAATGCTCATCGGTCCACACACATCAGTATGTATGATTTCCAATAAGTCACTTGCCCTTTCCATCGTACCGGAAAAAGGAGTTTTAGTCATCTTGCCCATAAGGCATGGTTCACACGTGTCAAATGATTCAAAATCAAGTGACTCCAAAAGTCCATCAGTATGGAGTTTCTTCATACGCTTTACACCAATATGACCTAAACGGCAGTGCCACAAGTATGTGGTATTATCATCATTCATCTTGCATCTTTTAGCATCAATGTTATGGATGTGTGAATTACTTTCGAGATTCAACAAGAATAAACCATTTACAACCGGTGCATGACCATAAAAGATATTACTCATAGAAATAGAACAACCATTGTTCTCAGATTTAAATGAGTAACCGTCTCGCAATAAACAAGATCCAGATATAATGTTCATGCTTAACGCAGGCACCAAATAACAATTATTTAGGTTTAAAACTAGTCCCGAAGGTAAATGTAGAGGTAGCATGCCGACGGCGATGACATCAACTCTTGATCCATTCCCGACGCGCATCGTCACCTCATCCGTTGCTAGTCTCCGTTTATTCTGCAGTTCCTGTTTCGAGTTGCAAATGTGAGCAACCGAACCGGTATCAAATACCCAGGCACTACTACGGGAACTAGTAAGGTACACATCAATAACATGTATATCATATATACCTTTGATATTGCCAGCCTTCTTATCCGCCAAGTATTTGGCACAGTTGCGCTTCCAGTGACCTTCCCCTTTGCAGTAGAAACACACCGTTTCAGGCTTAGCCTTGGGCTTCTTCGCAGGCGTGGCAACAGGTTTGCCATCCTTCTTGAAGTTTCCCTTCTTTGCCTTAGCTTTCTTAAAGCCGGTGGTTCTGTTGACCATCAACACTTGATGTTCCTTTTTGATGTCCACTTCCGCAGATTTCAGCATTGCGAAAAGCTCGGGAATCGACTTTTCATCCCTTGCATGTTATAGTTGAGCACAAACGATTTGTAACTCGGTGGTAGTGATTGGAGCACCCTATCAGTGTTCAACTCGTCTGGGATGACAATTCCCAGCTGAGTAAGGCGTTGGATATAGCCGGACATGGCTAAAGCATGTTCACTGACAGAGCTGTGCTCCTCCATCTTACAAGTAAAGAACTTCTCAGATATCTCATATCTTTCAGCACGGGCTTGAGTCTGAAACATAGTTTTCAGCTCTTCGACCATTTCGAATGCCCCGTGAAGTTCAAAACGTTTCTGGAGATCTGGCTCCAGAGATGTAAGAATTGCACATTTAACTATCGTGTGGTCATCACTGCGCGCATCAAATGCGTTCAGTTCTTCAGTGGGAGCACTGACTGCAGGTGGGTCACCTAGCGCTGCATCGAGCACATAATGCTTCTTACACCCATTGAGGACAATCCTCAAATTGCGGTGCCAGTCATTGAAGTTGGACCCAGATGTTTTCAGTTTTTCTTTCTCAAGGAACGCGTTGATGTTGAACTGAGCTACGTTGCGTGCCATGATCTACAACATAATTTGCAAAGACAATTTTAGACTTGTTCATGATAAAGAGTTCAGTGTAATCAAATTACCAAGTGAACTCCCACTTAAACCAACATCCCTCATAGTTGTTAAGTGGAACACGATCCAAATCCACCACACCAAACTCCGATCATCACGTGAGCCGATGTAGCTTCAATGGTGAACATCAACCATGTTGATCATATCAACCATATGATTCGTGTTTAACCTTTCGGTTCTTGTGTTCCGAGGCCATGTCTGCACATGCTAGGCTCGTTAAGCTAACCCAAGTATATCTGCCTGTGTGCCGAGGCCATGTCTGTACATGCTAGGCTCGAGCAACACCCGCTGTGTGGAACGTAGAATCCATCACACCCGATCATCACGTGGTGCTTAGAAACGAAGAACTGTCTTGGCGGTGGCATACTTGGGGAGAACACGATCTTAATTTTGAGTGAGGGATCATCTTATAATGCTACCGTCGTGCACACGCAGAATAAGATGCATAAAGGATAAACATCACATGCTTAAACAATGTGATATGGTATAGCCCTTTTCTTGCGTCTTGATCTCCATCTAGAACGCACGGCATGATCTCCATCATCCCTCCAGCAAGATGCATGGTTGCCTCCACCATCACGTTGCATCCACAACTATTGCTAACTCCTTAGCGATAAAGTAATGCAATTACATGGCGTATTAAGTTGACACGCAGGTCACAAAATAATAAGACAACCATTTGGCTCCTGCCGGCTGCCGATCTCATGACACGCAGGTCACAAAATAATATTACAATCAATGTGCATCTCATACAACAAATATTGTAAAATTGGGCTATACCAAATCACAACCACCCCTGCAAAAACAAGTTAGACGCCTCTCCCTTGATTTTTGCAATTTTACGTGGCTTCTAGGGGCTGCGTAAGAACCGTTCTTACCTACGCAAAAACCACAACGCTGATAATACAAGTTGCTTATTAACTTCTATAAGCCCTCCATTGTAAATCCGGTTTCACTATGATAAGAGCGACAGACACCCGCCAGCCGCATATGCAAACCAGTTGCATGTCAAGTGCGGAACCGGTCTCAATCCGAAGACTGTAAAGTTGGTCCGGGCCGCTGCATCTTACCATGCCACAAAACCAAGAAGTACACGCGAGAGGGTAGCAACAATAAATATCAAACGCCACACAACTCCTTGTGTTCTATCCGTACAAAGCAACTACGCAAAGCACGGCTCTGATACCACTGTAGGGATATGCGCGACAGAAAATCAAAAAATTTCTCTCACATGCGGAAGCAACACCCAAAGATCTTATCTAAGGAGATGCAAGTAACGGGGAGGGTAATCAACATACCCTCGAAGAACACGAGCGTTGGACGTTAATCACAACGCAGCTTGGTGTAGACCTTGATGCGGTTCACTCCGATCAGCACCACAACGAGCGGTGCCTCCGAGATTTACACACGTACGGCTCAGCAACGTCTCCTCTTCTTGATCCAGCAAGCTTGAAGGAGAAGTAGATGGGATTCAAACCAGCAGCACGACGGTGTGGTGGTTCGGTGAGCTCTCACGCGGGCAGGGCTTCACCAAGCCAAGACCACAAGAGAAAGGAGCAAGAGGAAGTGTACCGGCTTAGGAATCAATCCTTATCTTTGCCTCCTGAGCTTCCCTAGGAAGAAACCAGCCTCCAAATCTTCCCCAGGAAGGAACCAGCCTCCCAGGCTTCCCCAGGAAGGAACCTAGCTGCCAAGACTTCTCAAGGAAGGAACTTGGCTGCCAAATATCCTAAGTGGGACGTTCGGGATAGTGGGCCCCACCATGGGACCCACCGGAACATTTCAGGAAAAACCCCGATACAATATCGGTTAATTCCTGAACCTTTCCGGAACCCAAAAACCACATTTCTATATATGAAACTTTATCTCCGGACTCTTCCGGAGCTCCTTGTGATATCCCGGATCCTATCCGGGACTCCAAACAACCTTCGGTCTCACCATTATAATTATCCCAAAGCTACTCTAGCGTTACCGAACTTTAAGTGTGTGACCCTACGGGTTCGAGAACTAGTGGACATGATCGCGACTCCTCTACGATCAATAACCATTAGCGGGACCTGGATGCCCATAATGACTCCCACAAGTTCAACGAAGATCGTTATCGGTGTGAACCACAATGTCAACGTATTCCATTTCCTTTGTCTCATGATATTTTACTTACCCGAGATCTAATCGGCGGTATCACCATACCAAGCTCAATCTCGTTACTAGTAAGAACTCTTTACTCGTTCCATAATACAACATTCCATGTGGCTAACTCTTTAGTCACGTGCTTGCAAGCGATACCGAATGTGCATTACCGAGTGGGCCCAGAGTATATCTCTCCGTCACACGGAGGGACAAATCCTAGTCTTGATACATGCAAATCAACAAGTACTTTCGGAGATACCTGTAAGCCACCTTTATAGTCACCCAGTTACGAAGTGACGTTTGAAGTCCCCAAGACGTATTCCTCAGTACCCGGGATAGACATAATCTCATGGTCAAAGAAACAGGATACTTGACAATACAAGACATGGCAATATATACTTATTGATCCGATCAATATTGCTATGCTTGGTTGGGTCTGTCCATCACGTCATTCTCCAATGACATGACCTCGTTATTAATTGACGACTCATGTCCATGGTTAGGAAACCATAACCATCATTAATCAACTAGCTAGTTTAGTAGAGGCTTACTAGGGACTCTGTGTTGTTTACATAACCACACATGTATTAGGTTTCCGGTTAATACAATTATAGCATGGAGAATAAACATTACCATGAACATGGAAATATGATAATAACTCTTTATTATTGCCTCTAGGGCATATTTCCAACACTTCGTACCTCGGCAGGCCTCCTCGTACCTTGGACGGACCGAGTTCGATGTGTCTCCCCTGGGCCGAGATCTCCTTGTAGCTGCTTCGACCAGACCCGGACGGCGGAGCCTCTACTTCGCACGATCGCTACCAACGAGCAAGGACCGGGTTGATTCACAACTCGGCTGCTCCCTGGGCCGGCGCATCTCCACCCCTCCGACATCCCTAGCTATCTCCTCGACAAGTACAAGATACCCACTGCCGTCCCCAGGAGAGGATGAGAAGATCCCGAAGACAAAAGCTAGAAGACAAGGCCAGGGACAAGGACAAGACAGGCCATGCCCATCCTGGACGTGGCTTGGCATGGCTACAGTGCCAAGGACGGCATATAGGCTATGTCGACCGACATAAAAAGTTCACGTCGGCTAAGAATTAATTGCTGAGGTCAGAAGTAAGAGTGACCAAAACGGGTATGTCGGATCAGAAAAAGTGACTCGGTCAGAATGAGTCGGGCCAGCATAAAGAGTATGTCGGCCGGCGTCAAAAAATATGTTTCTGACCGAGATAAAAAGATGATATCTCGGCTCCGTTTGGTTGGCCGAGTAAGACATGCCCGGTTCTACCCTTGCAGGTTTCTTCCGTCGTCTGCGCTATTCGGTCTGCTGGACTGAGCGCATCCGAATCAGTTATATCCAGGGTATCTGTGTCTAGCATCTCACCTATTTGATGTCTAGCCTGGGCCCGCTTGTACGCCTCCATCCAGTCCGCACCGACAACGCAATGTAAGTATTTGCTGTATTTGGTTTTATATCGCACGCAAATAGTTAGTCTTGAAAGTTACTCGGGGACTGCCCCCTTCATACCCTGCCTAAATGTTTTCCCCGGGATCACAGTGTTTTGACCCGGGGACTGGGCAGCCAGTCAAGTTTTGTTTTATCTCCTAGATAAGAAAAGTAACTCGGGGACTCGGTGGAGACCGAGTCTGCATCCTAGTGCACAGTTTTGCTACTAGGTTTAATTCCCGTCATTTGCTAGAGTTAGTTTCCTCTGTTGGTAGAATTGCTGTTCCCGTCAATTATTATTTATATGTATACGCTTGAACTAACATTGAAAGGTGGTATCGGTGTTATCGATGGAATATTCATCACCGAGACATATTGGTCATCTCGGATTTATCTCAGATTCATTATGGTTTCAGAGCGGATTGCGGGTAATCCTTGGTATCGGCTTGCCGATTTATATATGGCACATATCCAGATCACCGTTTATGTCGGTTCGCCAGAGTATCACGGCATTATCCCATATCTCCAGATCACCGTTTATTTCGGTTCGCCAGAGTATCACGGCATCTCTCTCATATCCTCGAGTATCTCTGGATCGCTGTATTCATCAGCTTAACCGACTAACATGGTTCTTCAGTTATCCCAGTTTGCCAGAGTATCATAGCATCGCTATCCCGGTTCAGTGAGTCGAAGAGTATCCCGACTTACTGAGCATAATGTGTTGAGAGATATCTCAATCTGCATATGGCAATTGCCCGTGATGGCAAAATGCCAAATCAGCCAATAACGGCTATATGTTGGTTCAGCTAAGGCTGCCAGCATATCTTTGCGGTAACGCCCAGAGTGGCTAAGAACCGACATATGAGATATGTCCATGTCAATCCAGCTCAGGCTGTTGACATCCAATGTCGGTAAAATGCCCAGAGTGGCTAAAAACCGACATATGAGATATGTCCATGTCAATCCAGCTCAGGTTGTTGACATCTAGGGATGGCACCCGCAGGGTATGGGTAAGGGTGGAGCCACCCCATACCCTTACCCGTCGCCCTCAATCTTACCCGTCACCCGTACCCATACCCTTGTGCTGGTACAACTTTTACCCATACCTTTCACCCGACAGGGTAAAGGGTTACCCGCGGGTAAAAATACCCTCATTTGCAACACAACATATTAAGTAGAAAATAGTTGTAAGAAACATCGTATAATCATATAACTTTAACCAACAACACATTTTAAACCACAACGCATTATTATGAATAGCATCACATTGTAAACAGTACCACGTATACTTATAAACAGCACACTTGCACATGATTGGAAAAAAATTAGTATATTAGATTATTATTTGGAGACCTACTTGTCAGTTGTCATAGATTTAAAGGGTATATGGGTACGCGGGTATGGGTTATACGAACCCATACCCGTACCCTCTCCACCCAATGGGTACAAGATTTCTCCATTTACATACCCATGGGTATTTTTTGCCCCAAACCCTCACCCTAATAGGGGTTTTACCCACAGGGTACACGGGTAATGGGTACCCATTGCCATCCCTATATGACATCCAATGTCGGTAAAGCGCCCAGAGTGGCTAAAAACCGACATGTGAGATATGCCCAAGCAGGCAATATGTCAAACTTGCCAATGTCGGCAAGGACATCAATATATGACAAATGCCCATGCAGGCTATATGTCGGATGTACTCGTGCGGGCAAGAGGAAAAATAATGCTGCCCGTGCAGGCAAGTTGTTGTTTATATGGAGATTTTGATATTTGATTTTGTAAGACTGCGCGCGACTCTGCGAGTCCCCCGCAGCCTCGGGGACTAGTGTCGGGGATGTAATCCCCGGTACCCCAAAGTCATGAGGTAGTTGTGTTAGTAAAAGAGATAGAAGCAGGAGTTAATGAGTAAAAGGTAGAGAAAAGGTAAAAGAAAGCAGCCTGGGCCGAATCTGGCTGTGCCCAGGCCGAGATGGCACTCTCTGGGCCGACATGAGCATATGTCGGTGTCCCCATCTCGGGTTGGGCCGAGATACCACTTACCTCGGGTTGGGCCCAACTTCTCCAGCCTCTGGCTGGCCGCCTTGGCTCGGTGGACCAAAGCTCCGAGCTGGGTCAAGCTTCCCTAGCTTCGGTGGGCCGAGACTGCGCTACCTCGGCGGGCCGACACTGCTTTCCCGGACGGGCCGCGTCCTCTGTCCGGGTGGACCGAGGTCCCTACCTCGGTTGGGCCGAGGCTGGTTTACCTCGGCTGGGCGAATCGCTTCATACTTCGGTGGTCCGACACCAGCAACCCCGGACTGGGCCGAGATCCCTGCGGGCTGGCTCCGCCTCTTCGTACCTCGGCGGGCCTCCTCGTACCTTGGACGGACCGAGTTCGCTGTGTCTCCCCTGGGCCGAGATCTCCCTGTAGCTGCTTCGACCAGACCCGGACGGCGGAGCCTCTACTTCGCACGATCGCTACCAACGAGCAAGGACCGGGTTGATTCACAACTCGGCTGCTCCCTGGGCCGGCGCATCTCCACCCCTCCGACATCCCCAGCTATCTCCTCGACAAGTACAAGATACCCACTGCCGTCCCCAGGAGAGGACGAGAAGATCCCGAAGACAGAAGCTAGAAGACAAGGTCAGGGACAAGGACAAGACAGGCCATGCCCATCCTGGACGTGGCTTGGCATGGCTACAGTGCCAAGGACGGTACCTGCGTGACATAGGCAATAGTGTTGACAAAACCCCAGTAGTCACCTCAGCTACAGTGTGTGTACTGTATACCTGTGGGCCATCCCTTGTCCCCTGGGCTCCCTATATAAGGAGCACCAGGGGGAACGCTCCAAGCAGCTCTCCACGGGCTCATTGGCCCCTTGGGCTCATTCTTTCTCCCTTGCTCCGTGAGCTCTCTCCCATAGCTAGAGCAAGCCTCTTACATGCAACTCTTGCATAGCTCCAGGAGCATTTGTACAGATCATATATAGAGAGGAGAATATACAGGGTAGGCTAGATGCTGCAGTAGGGGTTTTATCTCTCAGGAGAGCCCCGAAGCAGGGTAAATCCTTGTGTTAATTTGTTCTTCCGTGTGCGTTCCTCAACGCGCTATCCCTCGCCGAATCCTCTAGCGTCCATCGGCCCCAAACTTAAGCCTACCCCTAGGCATCTGTTGTTCAATACGACGACAATGATTCAATAGCAGCCATCAGGGCCAATTTTTCTGGACAATGGGTATATAGGGTTTCAAAAAATCAGTCTATTATGTAACATCCCAAAATTATCAACCAGTATTATTAGTTCCAGAAATGAGAGCCAACAAAAACTTTTACTTAATTATATGTGTTGATCTCCTATTGTTGCTTGTGTTGTTTCTTTCTTGCTAAATGTGTGTTGCTTGCTCTAAAGATTGACATGGAGAAAATAAAAGAAACAAAATCAACAAGCACCACACATAAAATCATGTGACAAGTGTCACATTAAATTTCTCAAAGTGAGAGAATTATTTTATGTTTAAATAAAAATTCAGGGGAGTGATATTTAATCACTCTCACTTTTTATTCCATAACTTTCCCATCTCAAAATATATTCCAAAAATCTAAATTTGAAATTCTATTTCTTTCTTTATTAAATTCAAACTACAAAAAGTGTGGTGCAACACTTGTCAAATAAAGTGAACCACTGCACCACAAAACCATATTTGAATATGTGAAACAGATTATGAAAATAAATTTCAGAAATTCGAATTCAAATTTGGCTTAAGCATTTCATCGAACACATTGCAGTCCTGCACTGTGTTCTTCCCCAAATCATCCAAACCGAAGATCAATTGATCGAATTCGAGCGTTGTTCGTCGAATTGATGCTGGCAATCCCTTTCTCTCCTCTCCCCGACCTCGCCGCGCTCAAGAAATTAAAGAGGGGAGGTTGGCGTCGACGAGAAGCTTCGGAGGGGACCGAGCCCGGCGCGGACGCGCCATGGTCGGCATGGACGCCGTGCGTGGCATCGCCGCGATCATCCACTCCCTGGCCCCCTCTCACTCCCTCGCTTCACCATGCTCTCCCCTGCCTCCACCGCGCTCAGGAGAACCCGAGTCACCGGGGACATCATCACCGTCGCGCGCCCCGAGCACCGCCCAAGCCACCACAGAGCTCGCCGGACCGTCCACCTCGCGAGCTCACTCCACGTGTAGCCATCCTCTCAGGCCCCCTACCACCGTAGCCATCCTCCCACCGCCCTACGGCGAGCTAGCACAGCCGCGGGAGCTCCCCTGCGCCATGTCCATCGTGCACCGCCGCCGCGGGCATAAATACCCCCACCCCGTGTCCGACCTCTCCTCACTCCACTCCACTGCCCTTCACCCACTCCCCCACCTCTCGTGCACCGCCAGGAGGGCGGTGACGCTGCCGCGAAGCCCCAGCTGCTCCCGAGCTTCTTCGAGCTCCGCCACTGCCCGAGGTAGGCGACGACGCGGCTACGCCGCGTTGCTGCTCCCCTTCCTCCCCTGACCACGCCACCTTGATCCCCGTTTACACCACACTCACCCGAGACCTTTTCCCCGTTGTTTCGTTCACAGGAGAGCCCCCAGGACCTCGCCGGAATCCGCTGCCGAGGCCGTGGAACTCCGACGCATCGCCACCGTCGCTGCAGCCCTCCCCAGCAAGTTCAAGTGCCCCCACGAGCATCCCCGAGCTCTCCGCCGTCGAACGCCGTCATCCCCGAGTCTCCCCGAGCCCCCTAGGTGAGCCGAGCTTCCTCGACCGTGCGCCGGCGCGGCGGCGCCACCCAAAAATGGTCGCCGCCGTGGCCTTTAAACGTGGACCGTTGGATCTAGATCCAACGGCCACGTAACGTTCCTATACACGTGTGGCTGACAGGGCTGGCCCACCTGTCGGCGTTTTATTAATTTCCCGCGTGCGCTGAGTCACTGACGGGTGGACCCCGCCCGTCAGATTTCTCAACATTATCCAAACTGAACACTTTTTCGAATTTAAATTTCCAGAGAAAATTCAGTACTGGACTCGGTTTATAAATTCAATAACTTGAGAATTAGGAATCCAAATAAATCAAACTCAATTGTTCTGGAAAGCTTATGAAATTGTTTAACCAACCCAATTGGTCTCATGTCATTTAATTAAATATTTAAAAAGTATTATTGAAAATGCCACAGAAGGTTTAAAATCTAAACTTATTTGTTTCTGATACTCTGTTAGTCCAAATAATTCCAAACCAATTTTGCTAGCTTAGTACTGCCTTGTGTTATTAAGCAATATTAATTGTTGACTTTAAGATAAACCCTTCTGGACTAAAGCAAACAAATATGTTTATTAGTTAACCCAAATGAGTTAGGACCAATTTTTTTAGCTCACTTATAGCCATGTTTAGTTGCCCCTAAAAGGGTTTAATTTTTGGAGCAATAGAATTTAATTGGTAGCCAAAACTTAATTATTAAGCTACTGGATTCAATCCAATGTGTAGGGAGTTTGGTAACTCCAAATGATCCAATTCAAATTGGGTTGTCTTCTACACATCAGTAGCTTTCTATAGAAATTTAGTTTGTATTTTTGTGACCAACAGAACTCAAGTTGTGGATTTAAACATGAATAACTAGTTTCTGCCATAGATTGGACTTAATTAATTAATGTTTAATTCAATTTATTTGAAAACCAAATTGTGTGGTTTGTGGGTGCAGTAGCTAATTGTGATGGTTATGGTTGTTGTGTTGAGATGATTGCTTGTATAGCTTAGTGATTGGTTGCTTTGTTTGTTTATTAATTAGACGAGAACGTTGTCGGATATATCGAGGAAGGAGAGTTTGCTGAAATCGAAGAACAAGAGCAAGACCACTTTGCCAAGCAAGGCAAGCTATTCTCTGAGCTTGCACTACCAACATATGCATCTACTTTCATAACATGTTTTACTCTCAAAGCAAGATTTATAAAACTCATTTCAAAAGTATATGGATATTATTTTGCCACCCTATGTAGTAGTTTATATAAAACTTTAGGATGGGAAAACAATGTTGTTTATTCAAAACTCCTTTGAAATGTCTGGTGAGTTTATGGAATGCCGAGGTGTCGGTGTTGTGTTGGAAAAGTGGAAAAGTGGTGATGTTTATGAAAAATGCACAGTGTGTCCTTGTACTTACGTCAACCATCCAATACCCTGTGCGACCACCTCCACCACATATGGGAAAAGGGCGTAGTCATATAATTTGCTCATATTAGTATGGGACTCCTCAACAACGAGGATGACCTCGTTCCATGAGGGGATGGTCATGGCGACCTACCCCCTGACCTGGGTCCTGGCATCGGAGAATGGGGGATTGAAGGGTTCGCTCGCCGGGCAGAACTACGAGTCCTCACACTTAGGTTTCCCGACGGGGAATCTGGACTGGGTGTTGATGGAAAGGATGATAATTTCGTAGCGGTAGGATCCTATACTAGCATGAGCAAAGGACAGGCTATGGTCGGCGGTTTACTTCGCATACACCTGTATGGCGAGACGTGGCGGACACGATGAGCTGCCGGATGGATGTGGGATAAAAGCGTGCTACCTCTGCAGAGGGTTAAAACTATTCGAATAGCCGAGTCCTCGGATATGGACAGCTGGGAGACCCTACTTTGACCATGTGCAAGTTTTTGGAAAAGCTTTTAAGTTTAAAAGAAATTGAAATGGGGATGGGGTTACACAGCTATACCAAATGAAGTGGTAGGAGTTGTGGGAATAAATGGACTATGGTGAGCCATGGTCATGAAAAGAAGGAGTTTTTGAGAAACAAAATGAAATGGTGACTTCTTTCAAAGATGGTTATAAAACTCTTCTTACCTTTTTCAATAAAGATATAGAGATGTTTTAAAACAAATAAGAGTACATACTCATGTTGGGGTAGTTTGCGAGTACATTCAAATGTACTCATATTGGTTTCGTCCCTGGCTATTGTCCTAGCCAGACTACGAGGAGGAGCACTACGCCGAGCAGGAATATGGCGACTTCTACGCCAACTAAGGATCTCCACAAGTCAGCTGCCTGTCGGGTTGTCATCGTTAGAATATGATGTCTACTACGCCGTAGCTTCCGCTGATATATTTTGATTTGGCCCATGAAGGCACCTATGTAAGAACTTGGTCTAAATGACCATTTATGTAAGACTTTTTATTCGGTATTGTAATGGATGTAAACTTTGGTATCCAATTCGGATTATGTGCAACGACAGACTGATCACGGGATCGATGTGTTAAGCATAATCGGGTATTTCGGACAGCTAGTCCGGGGTCCCCACATATTATTCTGAAGAGGAGTATGTATATCCATATTATACAGAGTCTAACCTGTCTCCCCAGAACGATGGGTGTGTAAATCTGTACATCCAAGTATGTATCTAGCTCCCTCGCAAAAAAAAAGTATGTATCTAGCTCCACCCATGCCGGAAAAAAAACCGAATATGTCGAACAAGGAACTTTGGAGGCATAATTTTTGGAAGATTTTTGATAAAATAGAAGGCTGAACTTATCATTAGGTCACGAGCAACCAAGAAGGGTCTATGTCTATGCAATCTCGAAAAGAAAGAAGGTGTTTTGCCAGGTGCAGTGCAGCACAAGTTCGGAAACGGCATTCTGGCTAGTTTTGCGAGCATTTATAAGGGAGTGCTTGGGCCTTGCTACTGCCACACGACACAAACTATGCCCATCAGACCCGGGTATGGCGTAGCCAGCAGGCAGCAGTCCACACAGCGCGTCTTCCACTTCAACAACCGCTAAACCCTTTCAAAAGAATCCCCAAATCTCCAAAAGGCCGAAACCCTAGCTCTGCCTTCCTCCCCAGTCCCCACTACTCCCATGGCGCCAGGGCTCAAAATCTTCACCGACATTGCCGGAGACGGCACACCCCGTCTCGACGAAGCCTCCGGCGAGGAGCTCGTCCGCGTGGAGCGCGCCGCTTCGGTCGCCCTCGGCGGCCGCGCCCCGGAGCCCCCGGGAACCCTTTTTGTCACCACCAGGTAGCGAGCTGATGGCTCTCGCGACCCCCCCTGCCGCGCGGCGGCCATCTCTTCTGGTGCCTAATGTTTCGTGCTCGTTTATCAGGAGGGTGATTTGGATCAGCGAGGCGGAGAAGGCCAAGGGCTACGCGGTGGAGTTCCTGGACATCACGCTCCACGCGGTGTCGCGCGACCCGGAGGCGTACCCCTCGCCGTGCCTGTACACGCAGGTGAATAGGGATAGGGATACAACCGCCCTTCGGAATTTCGTGGTATCGGTGATTAATTTGGCAAATGGATGATCGGCTTTTGCTCTCATGTTATAGCATCGTTGATTTGTTTGATGTTGGTTAATTGCTCTGGCCCTCTTGGTGTTGCAGTTTTGGTGGTTCAGTTGATAATCCATCTCAGCTCACAACCACATGTCAGGGGGCTCATTTGACAGTAGAAAACATTATTTTACTGTTTCTTCGGGTTGTGGGTAATGGAATATGTCGCATAGGTCGTTCAGTGTAGGAATTGTTTCACACCCGGATTATTTTTTTCTCTAATAATTGTAGTGATAGGTTTAGCTGTGAAGTAAATCTTTGTTTGGCACCACAAATTTTTGGAATGTTGCTTCGTTTAGTGGGTGAATTCTGTGGTTTCTCAACTTGGCTGCTTGCTAAAATGTAGCTCATCTCATATACCTTCCACTATTCGGAGTGGACTAAACAGTCTAAACTCCATATTATAAGGTTCCTTACTAGGATCTGTATATCTATATGGATGAGTGCGGTTGTTTGTATGATTGTTTTGACACATGTGATTTTCGATTTCTTAAAGATGGGTTCCAACTTCTAAGGAACCTGAGCTCTGTTTGTTACTTTCAGTATCACCTAATATAGCCTTTCAGTTCCCTTCTATGTGGTAGCAATGACCTGTTTTATCTCTTATTAACCTTGTTCATTTGCAAATCACATGTTGCCTTACGCTGTTAGTATAGTAGTACTTGTATCAGGCTGTGTGGATGTTTAAAGTTGAAAAAAAACCGTAAACTAACTTTTATTTGTTTGCAAAATCAACCTAGTGTTGGTCAAACGAAAAAAAACATGATCTGCTACACTTAACGTGATATCTGGTCGGTCCTGAATTTGCTCTTTGTGGTCACTTGTCAGTTGGTAGCAATGTTTGTCTCCTTTGTTCAAGGTGTCTAGTTCTAATGTGCAATACACTGCTTGTTTGCTTTATAGATTGAAGCCGAAGCTAATTCAGACGAAGAGGAGGCAGGTGACTTAGACTCTGAACCACTTGGTGAATTGCAGCTTGCAAAGATCTCTGAGATGCGTATTATACTGTCAGACGCTGCTCAGTGTATCCTTTTAAATTAATTTGTTTCATTTTTCTGCCCCATTTTATAATTCCCTTTTTACAGTATTAAAAACCATTGGACAGCCTGAAGCTGCTGTCTGAACAGTTTATTTCTTTTCTCCGAGGATTCATTACATTTTCCTAATTTTATTGGTTTCTTGTTCGCCTGCATTTTTTTGTCTATTATTATACTGGCAGCTTTGATTTTCTAGTGACTCGAGTGATTATAATTGTAAAACTGGCTAATGAGTTTGGAAATTCCCCCATATTTACTCCTGAAGTGTGGCAATTATGGTTGAGTTCGTGCATGGATAGAGCACTGGAATTGTTCTATTTTTCTGCTATCTCCTATTTCGGAAAACCCAGAGATGGATAAAACTAACAATATAGATAACAGTTGGTCGTACTATAGACAATCTCTTATTATTTGTAAGATTTGACTCAACTTGTTTAGAGCAGTTGTGCAACCAAATCAGTAGGTGAATTATGAAATGCAAGGTCCCAATTGCTCTCTTTGGCATTCAGTGGATTATTATAATCTCAGTGCTTTTGGATATTTTTGTGTTTGGCCAGCTATTCTTTTCCGAATCAAGTTGCAAACTGATATATTGCTGTGTTCCGAGTAACATAAAAATTGATTGGAGTTTTGAGAGGAAGAAACACCAGATAACCCAATTAGTTTCACTGCAGCTTTTAAATAATTAAGCACGTACTAACCCTGAATCTTGGATATATGTTTGTAGAACTTAATTCAATTCAAATCATTCCAGTACACAACCAGTAGTTTTTTTAAAAGCTGTGCTATTACGTTCTTGATATTCTTGACCGAACTTCAGTGGATTCACTTTTTGACGCTTCTGCCATTGTGCTGAACTAAACCCTGATCCCACTGCTGGTAAGTAATTAAAGTTGCAGATAAATAGTTCAGAAAAAACTGTACTAACCGTGTGCTCGTTAAAATTCCAGAACAAAATGAAGACGATGGCTGGTTCCACGGTGAAGATATGACTGATGGTGGCTGGATTAATGGTGATGAACCCATGGCTGATGGTAAGTTTACACAATTCATTTTGTTTTCATTTGCTACTAATGTTTGAGCTGAGTTTTCATATCTGACATTTCTGCAGGAATTGACCCTGAGTTTTTTACCGCCAACCCGATAGGTCAAAATGATGGATCTGACCTCAGTCGTTCAGTATTTGAGGTATGCACTTGCTGGATTTACACTGTTACATTCTTCAAATTTTATTGCTAACTAGGCAACATATAAGATGAGTGAAAGTTACGCTGACATAAGTCACTTTTAAAACTGAACTAAGGCACTAAGTAGATTGTAGATTGCGAGGTAATCATTTGATTCTAAGCGAGAGAAATGAGGACCACTATCTAAGACGAGTGTAGATGGCCATACTTGATCTTGGTCCTCATAACTGTGGTTATATCTGAGTTACTTAGCTTCAAAGACAACTTGTAACATGGTTTTATAAAACTCGAAGTTCTCTGGCTCTCCGCAATTATGCTTATGGATTTTCTGGCATGTGATGGTCAATTGTATTAGGATAACTTGTTAACAAATTATAACGAGTCAATCAGTGGAAGATCGACATGCGTTTTCTGTTCCAATGCAATTTTAGGAAACCATTGCTCTAGAGCTATCTTTGCGTCAGTGATCGACTGTCGGCTAATACTGCTGTTATTTGTACCTGCAGCTTCAAATCAATGATCAACGTTTTGAGGATGCAGAAGAAGAGGAGGAGGTCCGCGAAAATGGGCATTAAAAGAAGATATATGTTTGTCTTGCTTATCATGTTCCTCGAGAGGACCATGTCATTAGTTTGGGTGAAGATCACTGTGGGTGCAGCTTTGGTTCGCCTCATACTGCTTCCTCCACACTTTCCGTTTGTCCTTTTTTTTTTTTTTGATGCCATAGGGTCAAAGGGCAACCGTGTAGAGTTGCATCGATGGTAACTTTGTGAGAGAAGGTCTTGCTGCTGGTCAAGAATGTAACATGTAGAGCTTTGGTGGATAATTTTATGGATGGAATTTAGTAACTTTTGATCTAACAAATAGAAGGGTGATGGTGTAACGAGGCCTGTACTCTTTTCCCTTGTATATCATGGTGCTACGTATTACTCCTTGTAGGACTCGAGATTTAAGAAAACGGTCTTCAGTACTCAATCACCACTCTTGACAAATCCTTGCAGGTCAGATAAGAAAAGAAGTGTGCGAATTCAGCGTTGTTTTTTGGCTGGGCGAGTTGATCGACCTTGGCAAAAACCCTTATAGGGTAGAGACCGGAATTTTACCCTTTTACACACTGGAAAATGCTGCATGTGCCTCCCGGTAAACAGAGGTGGCGTGGATGCCATGTATGTGTGCTGTCCGGGTCGTCTCTTGCAACGCTGGAGGACGGGCAAGTAGTCGCACTCATTCGGCAGCGGAGAATACGTACGTTGGATCCACCGATGGATTCATACGTGCGGAGGATATCTCGTTCTGATCCTCCCGTTTGGCCGTATGGGCACGTGTCCTAGGCGCCACCTACCCCTGGACAAGTACATGCACGATCGGTTGCGGTTGGGCATTCCCATAGGGCAAGAGCAAGCCGACGACGACCGCCGAGCCCCGGCGTGCGCCCGCCACCGATCACCGGCGCTGCCACGGCAACGTATCGCGAACCTGTGCATGGGTACGTCGAGCTCTTCAACGTTATGAGCTGTGCCCGAGAAAGAAGATGATGCGGATGCACTGGCCGGCTCTTGACCAAGGAAGATTTTGGGGTATGTTATTATTCAATTGATCGCAAGATCTCTTGATCTGGCGTGGAAACTGATGTTCAACTCCGCTCCGCACCGCCACCTCCTACCAATCGGACCCATGACGCTTCACCGTCAAGTCAAAGGATTAACCTTGATACGCACTCACGCACATGATGCCGCCCCATCCTTTTTGATTAGGGAATAACAAATCACCCAAAATGTACTCTTTTTTGTAAACCAGAGTGTACCTTTTTTAAGAGACAAATTGTCTTTTGATTGATATATAGTCGAGTTTATAAAACCCAAGCCAAAAACCGATACAATAGTATGCCTATCACGCCCGGGTCTGGGGCCGCGCCCCCACAAGTCGACGATCAAAATCGCCCGAACGATTAAACCCAACACCCGAACACCTCAATGCAAACGCGGCGGAGAAAAACATCTAGAGCCGCCGCTCCGACATTCAGGCCGGCCCCAAGGCTGCACACACACACACGACTCGATGACTAATTCACCTGACCGACCAAATCCGACATTTAACACCTCAACGCAACACGTCGGAGACAAAAAAAACGGAGCTGACGCTCCGACATCCACGCCGCCGCCAGGGCCGCCAACCACCAACCTCACTCCACTTGCCCTCTGTCCGGTGTACTCAAACAACATGTCCAATTTTATAGTGTTCCTTCCTTCTTAGCAGTACGCATCATCAGCAGCGAGCGTTACATGTTACCAGGGCCTGCATGTTATGCACACATGTTAGAGCATCATTAGTAGAACCCTCAAACCCTCAAACCCTGGTAGCATTTTAAGGGTTGAAAAATGGCCTTTTTTTGAACTTTTAAGGGTTGAAAAACAGGGGCAAAGAGTAGAACCCTCAAACCCAACCCTTATAAAAGAATATTCCGTTATAAGGGTTGGGTTTGAGGGTTCTAGTCTTTGCCTCAACCCCAACCTCTAAAACTGTCACACATTCATCACAATTATCACTACAAAAACACAATCAACCTTCAAACATAATAGGAAATGACAATCATTGATGCATGATTTAATAGTTTACATCACAAAATCATCATCTTGCCCATCTCATCGGCACCATCACCAAAAACTTACACCTCGGCGCCATCTCCTAGACCACTTCCACGTCCATCAAACATCGCCTTCATAGAAAATGAAAATAGGTATGAAAACTCACATAGTCACTCTCCACGGTTCCACTAGGCGGTGCATCCATCACTTGGTCCATGGCCGCACTCCAACGGGAACATGCGGGCTTCATCAACTCCCACCGGCTTTGAAGCGACCGGTATGTGCGAGAGATGAACCGGCTATTCTTCGGTTTCATCTTCAAATAGGCGTCCTCGATGCGTTGCCAATAGCGTTTACCGGTTTGGTCGGTACCGGTGCCCGCATCCATCCCCACCGATGCCCAAGCTCGAACCAAAAGAACATCTTCCGCGTCGGTGTAGTTCGTCGAGCGGACGGCGGGGCGAGCAACGGCGGCGAACGCCTCCTCCTCTATCTCGGTGACATCCTCCTCATCATCATCCCCTTCCTCCTCATCATCATCCCCTTCCTCCTCCAAGTCATCACCAACCCTAAAGGGTTCTAGAGGAGGAGCCCCGATGTCCAACTCCGCTTCTTGGAGCATGTCCATGAACGACGTCGACGGGCGGGCATTTCGTCGAGCACGTCGTGTGGAGTTTCGGCGGCGGCGGCCACGGCCTTCTTCCTCGGGGCCTTGGCCTTGGGTACGGCCTTCCTCGGGGCCTTGGCCTTGGGTACGGCCTTCGTCGGCGCCGGGGAGGAGGCCGCCTTGGCCTTGGAGGCCGCAGCAGCTCGCGGCCCCCAGCCCGCCACCTTCAACCGGCTCTTTGCGGCGGCGGCCGGGGCGAGCGTGGACGCGGCGGCCGGGGCGACGGGCGCGGCGGGCGGAGCCACGGCCGGCTGGGGCGAGACGACGTGCTGGCCCGCACGCCGCCGCTTGGCGCCGACGTGGGTCGCGGCGACCACGGCCGCGACGTGCGGGTGGCTCGGGGCGGGCACGGGGGAGGCGGCCGGGGCGACGGACGCTGCGGGCGGGGCCAGGGAGGAGGCGGGCGGGGCGAGGGAGGCGCCGGGTGGGGCGGCGGGCGGCGGCTGCGAGGGAGGCGGCGGCGGGAGGAGATGGTTGGGGAATTTTCCCTCCCGCGCTTGGCTCGGGCCGAAATAGGGGTTAGGCGAATTTCCCTCCCCAACCCTCACTTTCACGGGTTGGAAGGAGGACCCGGGGTCGGACCTCTAATTTTTTTTACGGGTTTAGGGGTTCTAGTCTACGCGTTATTTTCGTTTCGAACCGTAAAAAAACAGTTATTTCTGAGGGTTTGAGGGCACTACTGGACATGCTCTTAGTGCGTATCACGGCCTTCTCTTTCATTTCCGTTGGGCGATAGCTATCATGTATGTGATCGCAAGTGGGACACGAATATCGCAAATACAAAGCTGATCGCGGAGCAAGCTCTACCGACAGCGCTTCATCCGATCTTTAAGGCCGAAATGAAAAATGCAATCCTTATCCCGTGCCGTGATCCTACCCCTCCTCCGTAGGACCATCGACCCCACTAGCCACTCCATAATCAGTTGTACACATCCGAAAACCGCACCAGATGATAACGATTAGCCATGATGATTTGAACGCTACTCATCCAGAGGTTCCCCAACAACCAGAACGCCAAAAGGCGGAAGAAAGAAACTGCGATGCATTTCCATACAACTGCTCCACCGGCTACGATTTCGCAACTTCCCGTGTAATCACATGTGTTTCTACTTTTGCAGTTTTTCTTTCCTTAATAACGAAGGAGCCCTGGTTTTGCAGTTTGTTTCGCAAGAACCCGCGTTGATTTGATCCTAAAATTGTACGGTGGTACCCGTAAATCTAGTTGCGTTGACAACGACTGCACGTTTCAAATTATAAAGGGCGGATCTATCGGCGTCGCAATTTTCTCAACTAAAAATTTACTCGTTCCTAAAGAAAGAAAGAAAGAAATTAAAAGGAGAATGCACATGTACGAAATCCCAGGCAGTCATTGCCTGGAAATCAAGAAAAGAAAGGGAGAAAAATCCCCCACGATTTCTCCTCAAATGTAGCGCCGCGGAAACCAAATCGCGCAAAGCCAAACGAATCAAAACCATCTCTGCTGCGAGCCCCTTCTTCAAACCCAAGTCCAATCCCGAGATCCAGCCAGCAGCCGCAGCCGCATTGCCGCCGCAGTCGCAGATCGAGAGATGGCGCCGCAGCTGACCGGCGCGCTCGGCTCGGCGGCGGCGGCGGGTGGCGGCGCCGGCGCGGCCGTCAAGCCGCAGTTCCACCACTACCACCATCACCGCCTGGCCCCGCGCCACCATCACCCCACCTCGCTCCTCTCCAAGCTCGCCTTCTGGGGCGTCTGCTCCCTCTCGCTGCTCCTCGCGTTCCTCCTCCTCTCTCCCTCCGCCGCCCCCGCCTCGCGCGCCTCCTCCACCGACTCCCCGCGCCGCTCCCTCCACGCCTCCCCCTCCAGCGCCACCTGGGGCGGCGCCGCCTGGGAGAAGAAGGTGCGCGCCTCCGCGCGCGTCAGGCGGACCGAGGGCGGCCGCGGCCTCTCCGTCCTCGTCACGGGCGCCGCGGGCTTCGTCGGCTGCCACGCCGCCGCCGCGCTGCGCCGCCGCGGCGACGGCGTCCTCGGCCTCGACAACTTCAACGACTACTACGACCCCGCCCTCAAGCGCGGCCGGGCCGCGCTGCTCGCGCGTTCGGGGGTCTACGTCGTCGACGGCGACATCGCGGACGCGGAGCTCCTCGCCAAGCTCTTCGACGTCGTGCCCTTCACCCACGTCCTACACCTCGCGGCGCAGGCAGGCGTGCGCCACGCGCTCGTTGACCCCATGTCCTACGTGCGCGCAAATGTCGCTGGCCTCGTCGCGCTGCTCGAGGCGGCGCGCGCCGCGGACCCTCAGCCGGCGATCGTCTGGGCGTCGTCGTCTTCGGTGTACGGGCTCAACTCCCATGTGCCTTTCTCCGAGCATGACAGGACGGACCGACCCGCGTCCCTGTATGCGGCCACGAAGAAGGCTGGCGAGGAGATCGCCCATGTCTACAACCACATCTACGGGCTCTCGCTCACGGCTCTCCGGTTCTTCACCGTGTATGGGCCATGGGGACGCCCGGACATGGCATACTTCTTCTTCACCCGGGACATTCTCGCAGGTCGGCCGATCACGGTCTATGAGAGTTCCGGTGGAGGCACACACCAGACCACCATTTCCCGGGATTTCACCTACATTGATGATATTGTCAAAGGATGTGTTGGGGCATTGGATACGGCTGGGCGGAGCACAGGCAGCGGTGGCAAGAAGCGAGGCCCCGCGCCATTCAGGACATACAATTTGGGGAATACTTCTCCGGTGCCGGTGACACAGCTAGTGGATTTACTGGAGAAGATGCTCAAGGTGAAGGCTGTGAGAAGGATTGTCAAGATGCCAAGGAATGGGGATGTGCCCTACACGCATGCTAACATCAGCCTTGCACAGCGGGAGCTTGGGTACCGGCCGTCCACTGATCTCCAAACAGGGCTCAAGAAGTTTGTGCGGTGGTATCTCGAGTACTACATGCCTGAGTTGGCTGTGAAGCAGAAGCAGCATGGCAAGGGTTCACGGGATCGGAATGGCAGCACGAGCAGCAGCGCAAGATGACTGGCGATTCAGTTTCTGGATGGCCCTTTTCTGACGGTGTGTATCAGAGTTCTAGTCCAGTGCTTAATTCATCAGATTTTGAGGGGCTCATTTTACTCAGGGCCTTCTTCAAGTGAAATGAAACAATCATCAAGTAGTTAGTGTTGGAAAACTGTATTCTGTTTGCTTCCCCATAGCTGAGCAGCACTCCCTTGTCCCATTAGTTGGTTCTTAGGGTGACACTGCTAGGAAGAATTTTCAATCAATTTGGGGAGCAGATGGTGCATTGCAAAGACCACGATAGATTCTTTTAGAGACATTTTGTACCACGAGAGAAGTATATCATGACTCTGTTTCTTTTGTTAGATTGAAGTAGTTCTGTTCAACATTCATTCTCTCTGAACCCTATATCTTACTGAAATTCATGCTAGTTTCCTGTATGGTCGGTCATATTCCAAGCACCTGTGGTATAAAACACTTTCTTTGCCTTGTGAATTTTTAAATTTAGTGTTTCTTAGTAGATACGGCTTATGTGTGTAATGAAGTAAAATCAGGTTTTGCAATTATGGCCCAAGATTATTAAATTAGATTTTTGTTTTGTCTGGCCTGGTCAATATTACCACGATATATATCTTAATGGTTCGTTGTGAGCTTGTGACTGCTGTTGTGATGCAAGTTTTCGTAGCATGCTAAAAATAATTGCTTGTTGTTTGGTTACTGGTCTAACTAATATTATTGCAATTGCAACGTAAGTTCCTATGTGCCGGTGGGAACTTGGATGATCACTAGTACTTGTTATTATAGCAGTTCAGTCTCTTTCTTGGCTTTGGGGTTAATCTTTTCTTGGACTTTTATTAATATAGCCGGACCTGTACAATTGCAGGATGAGAATTAACTTGTCTGTCCAAATGTCTAATGCCGTCGTAACTGCAATTTTCCAGTCTTTTTCTGGACTTTGGGGTTCACTTTTTGTTGGACTTTTATTCATAGTCTCATGGGAAAATGGTGATTTATCGACCTTATTTTCTAGTGGTCGTGCAGTCCTTGTTTGGTTGTTAAAGATTATTTATTAGTTCTTTTTGTACTAGAAATTGCAGTGTGTACGCTGCTGTTATCTATTTGATGTCATGGTTGCATTATGAGTGTGACTTTTGTAATTGCTTACTGGGCTTCATTCTGCATTGCCATTTTGATGGTTTGCCAGCAGAGGTTACCATCTTTCAATCACATTTTATTCAACTCTTAATACTTATGTTACCTTTCTACATTTAAGCATGTTTAACAGTACTAGCTTTGAGTTTGCTTGGCTTCCATCTTTCAGACACATTCTATTCATCAGCTAATACTTATATGTCACTGCATTTTAGTATTGTTTATTACTGTACTAGCTTTGAATTTGCTTCATGTGCATGTGAAGGGATAAGGTGATTCGGCATGTATTAGCAACTGCATGTGAGCAGGTCTAAACATCGCGCCAAATAGTATTTTGAAGGATAGTTCTTTCCTGAATGGTTGACCACCAGAACTCTTGCTTGTGCATCCTTCCTTCCTGATGTGTACTGTCCATGTGCTTCCTCCTTTCCAGGATCTTTCATCGACATGTGCTCTCTCTTGATCCTTTCTAACAGCCACCGACGGTTTCTAACCTTCAAATTGCAGCCTGGGGATTATCAAGTTTGCACCCATTTCATTTTGGTCGGCATCGGTCGTATCGCTCTAGCTAGAATTAGCAGTTTGTGCTGAAAACTGTTCTTGAGATCGTCAGTCTCTGTCATCTCTAGTACATACTTGTGTTTTACTGTTCAAACTCCCGTTCTATGCAACGCAAGTACCAGTTTATGTAGCAATGAACAGTGTATCATGCTCCCTTAAAAAAGTGTGTATCATGCTATCATGAATTCTTGTGGATAATGCTGTTGGCGTATGGACATGATTTCCTTTTTCATGTTGTAGCTTTCAGTTTTATCATCAGTAAGGATGACTCCAACGGGCCGACGCATCGAGTCCGCGCGCGTCCGTCCCTGTCCGCTGGAGCCAAAAACAAGGCCCAACGGGCGACGCAAACGGACCGCGGTCCGTTTTTCTGTCCGCCGCGACGCCAGGAATGCGTCGGCCACGGACGCACGGCAGACCGCTTTTGTGTCCTCCTCCAGTCCGCTCTCTCGGCAAAATTCACACCTGTCTCTCCTCTCCCAAAACCCCAGTCCACACTCCAGCACTAGCCATGGCCGACGCTGCCTCCGCCGCGGCCGCCGCCGCTGAGTTTGGACCAGACGCCGCCGGCACCGCCGCTGGACCTGCGCCCCAAGCTAAAAAGAAAGTAAAGAAGGAACTCACGCCAGAGCAGAGGGCCGCAGAGACCAAGAAGCGGGGCGCCCGGAGGAAGAGGTTGAAGCAGGACCAGCTCGACGCCGCCAAGAAGGCCGCCGCCGAGCAGCAGGGCGAGGCGAACGAATCTGACCTCGTGTCCAGGGCCGCCACCGCTGCCCTCCTCCTGATTGGGATTACCGCGGCCGCTGTCGGGGTCGCGACTGCGGCGGCCAGCTCCAGCACCTCGGCGGCCCGACCGCCAAGGTCGAGATCTTCCGCGAAGGCACCATCGCCTGCAGTGGTCGCCGCCCAGGCCGCCCGTAACCTGTTCGGCGATTTGCCCAGGCCGTCGCCGGGTGACCCTAGGTACTATGAGGAGGAGGAGGACGGCTATGACGGGGAGGAGGACGACTACGACGGGGAGGACGTCCTCCAGGACAAGGTCAGGGACAACACTCAGTACGCCAACGACGACTACAATGCCGGAGAAGATGAAGTTCCGCCGACCGGCCCCGATGTGATCAACATCGATGTTGAGCCGGTTTTCCTAGACGAGCTCGACACCCAATCCCTGGCAATGAAGAGGAAGATCAGCCAAAGGGGTGCCTCATTCACGTCCGAGGAAGACGTGCTCATTTGCGAGTCCTGGATCGAGGTTGGAACCAACCAAATTCTCGGGGCCGAGCAAAGAGGGTCGGCATATTGGGGCCGGTTCACCAAGCGCTACAACGAATGCAGAATCCTTCCGCCCCATAACATTCAAACGCTGCGGACCGAGACATCTATATCCAAGAGGTGACTCCACATACAAGGGGAGATGAGCAAGTTTTGCGGCTCCGTTGAAAACGTTGAAGCCCGGCCGCAAAGTGGCTATGGAGTGAAGGAATTGGTAATTCCTCTTCCCTTCTTATGCATTTTGGTTGCTATAACCTTGTATGCACAGGTGTTGCAAGCTTTGGAAACCTTCCAGGCTCAATATAAGAAGACCTTCAAATTGACCCATTGCTACCGGGCACTCAAGGACCAGCAGAAGTGGAAGGACCTCTACGCCTCCCTCAAGCAAGGTGGACAGCCAGTTGATAAGGAAGAGTCCACAATGGAGAAGGAGGGGAAGCCAAGGGGGAAGAACAACTCGAAGGCCGAGCTGAAACGCGATGCAACAACCCTTGCGTTGCAAGAGACATTGAACGTGTTCCTATCCCAAAAGGACAAGACATGTGACAAGAAGGAGGAGAGGAGAGAAAAGGAACGCCTAGAGAGAGAGGCGTCTTCCAAGCTCTTCTTCGAATTGCAAAAGAAGAGGCTCGATATAGAAGAAGAAAATGCTCGGACTACGGGAAGCCGAGGAAAGGGCCAAGGAGGCCGAGGCTAGGGCCAAGGAGGTCGAGGTAAGAGCAAGGGAGGTCGACCTGAAGGCCAAGGACCTTGATCTCGCCTTACGCGCCGAGGAGGCCATGATCATGGACATGGATATCTCGGCCTTCACCCCTAGGAAGAAGGCCTACTACCTCAAGAAGCAAAGGTACTACATGGACCAAGATTGATCAAATCTCGGTCCTTCTATTTATTATGTTGCATGCCGGTGTTGAACTATGGCCGATGGCCGGGATTTGTAATATTTTGGGTATGTACCCAGACATGGCCTGTGTGAGGCCGGGATTATGTTTTATACTTGTTTTGTTGCAATGTGATCAAAAAGCCTGGCCGAAAATGATCAAAATGATCAAAAACCCTGGCCGGGCGGACTCAATGCGTCGGCCCCGTTGGGCGCAGTGGCCGGAAAGGGGCGGACCTGGGCCGGACGCGCGTGCTGTTGCCGACGCAAACGGACCAAACGCGGACCAAACGCGCGTCCGGTTGCGTCGGCCCGTTGGAGTCATCCTAAAAGTAGAAGTATGTTCTTTGAGTTTTGATCTCCATTACTCATTACGCTTCCCCTCTGTATATTATGAACTGTATAGACATTGACAATGTTATAAACTTATACCTTGCATGTATTATTATCAAGTGTATTTGTCGCCTAGTCAGTCTACCTCTCGATCAAATTCCAAGTGGCTCCTCACCTATAATATTGGACTCAATTTTGTTCATGATTGAGATTTATCGATGGTTGTGATAGCTAACACAAAATGGTATAAAGATAGTCATTTGGACAAACATGAAATGAAAAATATGACAAGGTAGCATGTCAATTACTAAATGATCACCGTGCAGTCACACAACAGTACAAAGCAGTGAGTGGGAAATTTTTCTCTTCTTCACACGAATTTGAAGCAAGATTGATAGATGATACCATGGCTTTTCCGCCATGAGGTGAAAGTTAAACTCGTGCTGAATTTCCACTACATTTGGTGACAAGATCGCATTCATCGCTGAGCTTTCTATGCCGTGGTTGTACAAGGAAAAGGAACATTTTCTCGCAAGGTTTCGTGCATTCCTTGGTATAATTTGTCGCAAATGCTGCCTTAATTTTGCCATATGTATGGCGTTTATACATGTAATCTTTGCCGATTCTGTGCAGCGTGCACATATGGCTCCTCCTTGTTTTCCTAGCGTTTATAAAGATCAACATTTCTTTGCCAGTGACCATGTTGTTCAACACCTTCTTGATTCTTGAACACTATGGGCGTGACTGGTTGTCTGAGCCGATTTTTTAGCTCTCTGGAACATGCCTCGTAGTCGCAGGGTCCTAATGCCTCGGTTGGTTTGGCAAAACCAGCCTCTAGTCCATGTCGTTTGGTTGACCACGTCTCATTTTCTTGCATGAGCACATAAACGAGAAGCTGATATTTGGTTGGCTGCATTCTTGATTCTTTGTAAGGCTAATGCAAATGTGGGTGTTTGGTTGTATGCAACATGTCTAATATGGTAACCTCTTATCATGAATAGTGAGGTTACCCAACATTCGATCATCAATACTATAGACATATATGATACGCAATTCAAAATCAGGACAATCTTAGCATACTCAGTTCATGATGCACCAAGAGTTAACCAACAACAACTCGAGATGCATCTCAAGTTCATTATCGGAAGGGTTAATATATACCAACTCCCAAAAAATCACAACCATGGCATCAGTTTTAATCAAATCCTATCTTTACCTCACACCACCTTCCAAAATATAGATGACCTTCATGAGATCCTGACTTTGGATGCTACGTAGTGCTCGCACATATAGGCCCTAAGCCAGGCCCCCTTGCTTGCGTCTGTCATCTCAGTATACCTGATATGCTTACCTTTATTGTCCGCAAGGAAGTTCATAGCCTGAGTCAGTAAGCCTGGATTGTAGAGACTAGCAATAGGAACATCCTTACGCGTGTAGATCATCTTCATCTGAGAATAGTTGACTATGGGCTTGGTTAGGAGCTCATATTTCTTCGGGTTCACCTAAGATTGAGAAAGCAATGTGTCATTTGTGCTTGATTTGTGGGCTATGAACGAGTGAAACAAATAAACAGTGATATGCTATCTAACCATGAGGTGTGAAATCAATTTGTTCTCCTCCACCATGATGGCCTTGGTCTCCAGTCACCACATTGTTCCCTTAAGTTCTCTAAGATTGCACAACCTCACCCACTTCAGACTCCATTTTCTCAGTTGGTTGTAAATATGACTGGCGATAACTGTAAGCCCAGTGAAGTAAGAACATCACTGCTAACCCCTATTAATGTGATGTTCTCTGACATCCTTACGCGTGTAGATCATCTTCATCTGAGAATAGTTGACTATGGGCTTGGTCTCATATTTCTTCGGGTTAATGTGTCATTTGTGCTTGATATGTAGACTATGGACTAGTGAAACAAATAAACAGTGGTATGCTATCTAACCATGAGGTGTGAAATCAATTTGTTCTCCTCCATCATGATGGCCTTGGTCTCCTGACACCACATTGTTCCTCCAAGTTCTCTAAGATTGCACAACCTCACCCGCTTCAATCTCCGCTGTCTCAATTGGTTGTAAATATGACTAGCGCTAACTGTAAGCCCAGAGAAGTAAGAACATCACTGCTAACCCCTATTAATATGATGTTCTCTGAAGCCTCTTTCAAACCGGATCCCACTTTTCACAATCTCACAAACCCTATTTAGCACAAAGAGTGACCAAAAAGGTGACCATGTCATGTAAGCCTTGTGACCAGGTGCAACCGCTTGGGACATCATTCTCATGCACCATGTCAGATAAGTGATTCTCATACACCATATCAGGCAAGGGATTCTCATGCACAATGTCAGGCAACACTGAGTGAGTATACAGATCTAGAGAGTTAGGCGCCACGATGTCTATAGTAGGGTAAGACCGTAATCATGAACAAACAATGAACCATGCTCATATTATCCGCAAGCTACTAAAAGAACAACGCTAAGCATGAATCACTATCAACCACATCCCGAGAATAGATCACATAACCACACTCAAAATCATACACAAACAATTTAGACAAGCTACTTAAGAACCATTGTAAGCATGAATGAAATCACCCACGTCCTGATCCATCCAAATCTACCATAGGTTTAGGACATGCTCACAACTACTCCCTCCGTATCAAAATATAAGACTTTCTACCTACTTTTTGCACACATGTATCTGGACATGTCTCAGTGCAAGATTCACATGAACCTTACACTAAAACATGTCTAAATACATGTGTGTGGAAAGTAGGTAGGAAGTCTTATTTTGATACGGAGGGAGTATAAGCTAAAAGTCAAAGGTTAGAGGGTGCTTACAACCACCAGGGTTGTGGAAGGATGTAGAACACAACTCGAAAAAAGCGTTAGGAGCAGACTTGCCATCGCCGACCGCCGCTGCCGTGCTCGTAAGTGGAGTCGGTGAAAAAGCAACAACCATCACCATGGAGCTCGAAGGGGGATCGTTTGTGATCGTTCTGATAATTTGATGGATACCCGGCGCGGCTTAATTTGAATTGAGAACTTGTGGTAAAATCTTTGTTATGTTCTTGTGCTAAATTACTAGAGCTTAAATTAGGCACTATGAAAATAGGCCGAAATAAGGAAAAACCACTCAAAATGGATGTCCATGAATCCATATCCTCATGGGAAGTAGGCCGTGTCATGTATCCCCGGAAAAAAAAAAGTAGGCCGTGTGTAGTGCGCGGGATGGAAATTAATGTGCACTTTCAACAAAAGATCTGTGCTTACCACGTCACTTCCCGCGTCTTCGCCAAAAGAAGCCACGCGCAAAGAAGCACGATCAAAGAAAGAGGCATCCTGTCGTTCTAAAGAGACTGCATTTCCAGGTCTAGAGATTCGCGTGATCTTTGTGACCGACACTGCCACTTCAGCAACAACCACACCGGCCGGCAGCGATCCATTCTTTTCTTCCTATTCCGAAAAGCTTACCTCGATCTTGATGATTGGTCGGCACTGAAGCTACGCACATCAGCAGAGTGCTGAACCATGGTGCTGAAGTGCTGATGCAGCAGTTAGAAGAAAACGAGGCGCGGAAAGGGAAATTCCTTGTCGACAAAAGGCTTACGAAAGAAAATGGAGGAGCTGAGACTCCGCCACTCCGGCCTCCGGGCATCGGCTGTAAAATGAGAGACACCATAAAACCCTGAATTCATGTTGGGAAAGAACATGATCGTGCAATCCCCCGTTGCTAGCTATCTGCACGTTTTTCTGGATTCTTGCCATTTTCATAAGGTATTTGTGGACCATGCCGAATTCATATATGCACAAGTGTTCCCATGTTCGTCGGAGTGGCGTACCCGATCTTCCAAGCAAGCCCCAGGTGGACAAGAGCACAAAGGTTCTGGACAGAGATACGTAGCTCTCAGAGCCTGGAACCATACAAAATGCTAAAGGAAAGATAAGACGCGGACAAGTGTCATGATCACTGCCCGCCGCAGAGAACTCTCCAGTCCATGCTCCTTTCGTGTCTCATCTACCTACTGCTCGTATCTTCCTTTGAACAGATTCTATCTCTATGTACCGATGATTACCTCCCACCAACTGCCTAGGCTGCAACTGGAGACGAAGATGTGTCGAAGAACGAAGAACGGAACCTGTATTTGGAGGTAAAAAGGGACAGATAATCTGAAAGGAAGACCTGAATTAGTGCACCACATCAGGCGCCAGTGCCTCGTAGCTTCATGCTCGCAACATAGATCATCTGGCTAAGTGCTTCTATTTTCAAAATCGTCTGAATGATTGAGTATAAAAGGTGAAGTAGATCGAGTAAATTCCCCAACAAGAACCAAGCCAGAAACCGATTGATTCAGTATACAAAACCAGAACAAGAACCAGTACAGACACTAATACTCGAGCTCTCTATATACCTTTTAGCTAGCTAGCAGAACCTTTCATCTATGTACAGATACGTGGAGCTGCAGCAACCGCCTGGAAGCAGGTGTATATGATAGAATTACACACACGTACGTACAAGGTACAGGATCGACGAGCGTATCGGGCGGGATTTCAGGGCTTCCACATGTCCGTGAAGGTAGAGTGGTAGCTGGCGAGGACGAGCAGGAGGACGACGACCATGGCGACGCCCCAGGGGGAGCTGCCCTCGGAGGGGGCGCCCTGGTACCCTCCGCCGCCTCCCCAGCGCCTCTCGGTGGGGTAGAACCCGAAGTAGCCCTCGAAGCTGTCGACGGAGGAGATCCACTTGATGATGAGCACGAGCGCGATGGGCACGCCGAGGAGGATCCAGCTGAACTGCTCCGAGGCCTCCTCGATGAAGTCCTCGTACGTGAAGAACCACGACACCCCCAGCAGCAGCGCCACCATGCCCAGGATCAGGATCACCGGGTAGGGCAGCGGCGACAGCGTGAACGCCTCCACGATCGACGACTCCCCCCGCCGGTCGTAGTACGACATGGCTGCTGGCTGGCTGATTCTTGGCTTGCGCGGTGGGGAAGGAGGGGGAGAGGTGGGGGAAAGGCCGCGGGAGTGAGGAGGTGGTGGGGATAGGGGCGTACAACTGCTAACGTGGTGTGGCGCGCGCGGCTCTTGTATTCTCTGCCCGTGTGCGCGCGTAGTAACGGATACTGAAGGAAAAAATTGGTGCGTGTAGACTTTTTGTGTGGCTATGTAACCGCTTTACGTAGCACGGGATTAATCATGGAGTATGTCGATCGAGTGCTCCACGTTGGAAGGATTCGACGACGTCCTCTTCAGGTATCAATACATAAGACAGTGGACATCATGCATGTTTGGGTACATGATCTCTTGTGATTTTCTTTCTTAACATATTTATATGCCGACATATGGAGATATGGAGTAATTTACCCGCTGCTGATCCCACGTACGTGGTGCAGGGACGAGTAACACGTGTAACGAGCCGTCGAATACTCTACTCAGAAGTCAGAACCTCAGTGCCAAAAAAAAAGAAAAAAAGACTCTACTCATAACCTGAAAATGGAGCTTTCTGGCTGTCCAGACGTCGAGTCAAGTATTCTACTGCCCAATAATAGAGTGGCAAGTGCTCGTGGATCATTCATTTTCCCTTGATTTAGGCCTAAAGTCAGGGAAAGTGAAATCGAGCTTCGGATCTTCTACATCCATACTGTTGTAACTCTGTGTCATTTCCAATCAAGCTATACTAGTCTGTTAGTCAAGTATTCTATGCAAAAGAGTTTTAACTCTGAATCTTGTCACAAGGAGATTGCTTGTCTCTTGACAGAGAAGAGTAAAGGGGAAAAAATTAAAAAGGTGTCTTGTTGACTCTAGCGTTTTAACCATCAAAACCTTTATATACAAGTTTCTTAGTGTCATCTTATTCGTTCACTTGTGAAATCTCAATGCAAATATGTGATGAGATCTATTTCACATTTTCTTTCGTTTTGTATGTCATGATACATTAACTTAGCACGATACTGTATCACCTCTCTCATTCTTAATTAAAGTGACATATCATCTTTTTACCGACATGGCAATGGATGATACTTGATCATGTGTAGCTAGCATTGTGAGAGTTCTCAGGGGTGGGAGTAAGATGGAGTTTGAGCTCCGAGTGGAACTAGTCTGGTTATAGGAGAACGAAGGGTCTATGTGAGAAAAGAAATATCTATAAGGCCATATCCTTAGAAGATCCAATCTTGAACATCCCTTTCTTCCTAAATATTGTATCTTTGTGGAACTACTGGTTCAATTGAACAGTACCTCCGAATAAAGTGAGAAGAGAGCTGTCCAGTAACCTAATTGTGGATCTGGATTCATCGATCTTCGTTCCTAGAACTATCAGCGTGTCTTGTTCAGTCTGGTGACTTTGAGTCTGTATCTTAAAACTAGCAATACACGATTCTCCGGAACCCTTCGAGCCTTGACTTAATAATTATCTTAGGTATGGAAATTTGGAATACAATTTGTCTGGATCTAACAAGTATTATATCATCGAGGATATAATATTACATTCTTCATCTAGAACCTTTTAATGTTCATGTCATGGACCTCCGAGGTGTCGTGGTTCATGATGTATTTCAGAACGGCACAATATCACTAGATACTTCGTGAGAATTTTTTAGTAAACATGATTTTCTTCTTTGATCGTTCAAAATTTGCGTGTGTCTGGTTCTTGATTATGTTTTTTTCGGAACTTCCTAGTGCGTTACTTCTTCGTCCGATTGTCGGATATCCATCTATATATATGCTCGCCTACACTTTGGGAAGGATGAGGAAGTTGAGTGAGAGAAATTACTTGGACCTCCATCCCTTGTGCTTTGTGGTTGTGAGCTCTTGTTCATTCTACTTGAATCTAAATATCTTTAGGGAGAGGTTGATTTATAAAAAATGTAGGGTTGAGATCGAATTAAAGGCAATAAATACATGTTACTCTTGGAGGGTGTTGTGCCTCCTAGAGTGTTAGGTTTCACTTGGAAGACTTTAAAAAAAAATGAATGAGACAAAATGTTTATGGACCTAGAAATCACCTACTCTGTGTGAAGGTCTAGTCTTAATGCTTGGGAATGAACTTGGTGCCCTAGTTTAATGAGGGAAAAGTCTTGTAATCATCCGGAGGATCTCCCCGTCGCATCCTCCTGACGCGCAGCTGTCGGATGAGAGTAGATCGAGCGGTTCCTCCTGACGTCCCACCAGCCCACGGCCGTGACGGCCCCGTGAGAAAATATGTTTTTCTTCCTCATCCTTATCTGCTCGCTCGTATACGTTCCACCACTCGTTCCCCAGCGCACCGCGCCTCCGCCCACCTCCATCGTTGTCACACAAGGGCAACGTCCTTAGCTCCTCCCCTCCGACGCGCGCCCCCGAGACGGCCTCTGATACGTCTCAAACGTATCTATAATTTTTGATGTTCCATGATACCAATTGTTACATGTTTTGCATCCACTTCATATCACTTTTATACATTTTTTGGGACTAACCTATTAACAAGATGCCACAGTGCCAGTTCCTGTTTTCTGCTGTTTTTGCATTCTAGAAAAGCTATTCTGGAAATTTTCTCGGAATTGGACGAAAATCAACGGAGGTCCCTATTTCACCGACACGCACACGGAGTCCAGAGGAGAGACAGAGCCGAGCCACGAGGTGGCCACACGCACCTTGGGCGCGGGCCCCCTGCCTGCCGTGCCCTAGGGTTGTGTGGGCCCCTCGGGGCCCCCCACCCGCCGCCCTTTCGCCTACTTATTCCCCCCGACGCGAAAACCCTAAATACCCGAGTCATATTCCACGAAAAGTTCCAGAGGCGCCGCCGTCGTCAACCCTAGCTCTGGGCGAGTGACAGCAACGCCTAAGGTTGTGGATGTGCTGTTGCCACTAGGGGTAACATAACAATGTTATGTCCACGGTCATATGTACTTGTTTACTTTACGCACATTGCTTAATGCGATTATCCGTTGCTTGCAACTTAATACCAACGGGGAACACGGATGTCAACCTGAAGGTGGATTATTAGTCATAGATGCGGTTGGATAACGGTCTATGTATTTTGTCGTAATGCCCAATTAAATATCATGTTAGTCATCTTGTCATATATATGCATTGTTACCAACGGGGAACACGGATGTCAACCTGAAGGTGGATTATTAGTCATAGATGCGGTTGGATAACGGTCTATGTATTTTGTCGTAATGCCCAATTAAATATCATGTTAGTCATCTTGTCATATATATGCATTGTCATGCGCTCACTATTTTATCAATTGACCAGCTGTAATTTGTTTACCCAACATATCATTTATCTTTATGGAGAGACACCACTAGTGAACTGTGGACCCCGGTCCATTCTTTTACACTGATAAAACCACCAACTGCAATCATTGTTCTCTTTTACTTTCTGCAATTAAACACTGTTTTCCACACCATACGTTTAACCCTTTATTTTCAGCAAGCCGGGGAGATTGACAACCTTCCTGCTTCGTTGGGGCAAAGTAGTTTGATTGTGTTGTGTGCAGGTTCCACGTCAACAGTCCAGACCGCCCTTCAAGCATACTTTTCTGGCGCCGTTGACAACCTTCTGAAGTGCTACTACTCCTCTTGGATTCGATAACCTTGGTTTCATAATGAGAGAAAACTTGCTGCTGCACTGCTTCATACCTTCCTCTTGGGGTCTCCCAACGAACGTGTGTTTCACGTCATCAGCCTCCTCCCTCCACGTTGCGCCGTCGGGGCGGCCTTCTCCCTCCACCGCAGAGCCCCACCGTCGCGAGGCCGCATCAGGCCCTGCATCTTCCCCACCGGCGCGAGGTCGCCGTGTGGCGCTCCTGCTCCTTCCGCATCGTGGAGCATGGCGTCCCCCACCTAACCACGCGCCGCTGCCGGATCCCGCCATCGGCGCTCGATCCGCCTCGAGCCGCACCGCCGTCTCCTGCTAGTGCGATGCGCGGACGATGGCGAGGTCCTGCTCAGCTAGGAGGAGGTGGCGGACAAGCCCGACGAGATCGCGCCCCTAGCCTAGGGCCCCCACCGACGACCTGGGCTAGGGCCCCGCCCGCGGACCTCCTGCCCGACCTCCCGCAGTGCGCTCCGCCACCGCGCCGCCGCCCGGAGATGCCCAAGGGCGCGGCACTGGTGCCTCCATGGAGCTATGGCCGCGGTGCTGCGAAGAGAGGGCGACAATGCTTCTGAGCGTCAACGGCGGCGATGCTTCCGGGCGTCGACGGCGATGCTGCCTGTCCGACTTTGGGTGCTACCGTACCGATGGCGGTGGTGCCACGAAAGAAATCCGGCAGAGCTGCGAGGGGTCTGCGTCCGTGCTACCAAGGTGACGTGGCGGTGCTGCCATGGTGGCGCGACGGTGCTCCCGCATAGACGTGGTCCTACCAAGGAGACACGGCGGTGGCGGTGCTGCCATCGGTGATTGCCGTTGCTGCCTGCAGTGCGGGGAGGTGATGCCATAGAGCGGCGACGGTGCTACCAACGAAGTTCGTCGGGGCTATCAGATAATGCAAAGAATTGTTTTTGCTGCAAATGTCTGTATTTTTGCACCATATGTTCTGTAAACTTGCATTCTAAGAAGAAATTTTTTGCTACAATTTGTTCTGCTGTTTTGAATTATAAGTCTCATCGGAGAACCTCGCCGGAAGAACTTTTTTGCTACAATGCTGCAATATAACAATTTTTTGCTATTATTGTTATGTGTTTTGCTACAATAGGACAAAGATTTTGCTACGATGTTTCCGACGAGGTCTCCGTCGATGTCTCCGGTGAAATCGATTTTGCTACCGTAGCACATTTTTGTTGCTACGGGATCTCCGGTGAGGTCCGGCGAGGTCTCCAGCGAAATCGGTCATTTCTTTTCTGTTTTCTGAGCGAACCGTTTTTGCTACATAGGGAGCAAAAGCGGGTGTTTATTTGCTACCCGATAGCAAAAGCGGGATTTGGAAAGAAAAAAGCCTACACGTGTCAACAGGAGGACCCGGGGGATTCCCCCCCCCCCCCCCCCCCCCGGATCCCCCGGGGGACGCCTAGTCCTTTCCTTTAATGAGGCATAGACGGGCCTTGATGGCAGAGACCTTTGTAGTATTCAAACTCTTGTGCCTGAACCTTTCCAATGAGAACGTAGGATTGTGCCAACAATCCAAATCTTGTCTACATCCTTGTGTTTGTGAACCTTTAAAATCATATCCTTAAAATTGGGCAATCCATTTTACGTACCGTGGGTATATGGCCCAACTTGAATAATAGTTTCGGTCTGGGAAGCCCCGGCCTAGTACCGGCCTTTGGTCATCCAAGATTGCTGAACCCCCCCCGGCTCTTTCCCTTCCTTTGGGTCCTCCTCCCTGGCGCCCGGGCGATCTCGCGCTCTGGAATCGCCCGGTTGGGCCGGCTGGCGGTGGCCCATTTACTCCTGATGTATTGTTTCTTGTTCCTTCGCATGGTTCCTTCGGCTCTGCACGTGGGCCCACGTTGTCAGATGGATTCGCGTTCGCTCGTATCGCTTGTACACAGGTGGGCAGAGCAGCTATTTAAACTTGTGTTGATGTCTGTAATGTTCCGATGTGGGACTATTCTCACGCACTGTTTGCCGGCCCCGCCACCCTAGTCGCCGCTCGACCAGCAGCAGCGAAGCAAAGTAGCACCCTGAACGTAGCACCAGCACATGGGTGCGGCACAGCGAGCCAACCAGCAGCAGCGAAGCAAAGTAAACCGACGGCCAGATTAGAAAATTCAGTACTGATCAGAAATATAGTAGAACAAATATACAAATATTAGCAGAAATTATTTTGTAGAGCAAGAGGAACAAATTATCTATACCATGAAACAAGTACTAATACACCTAGGAACGAAAAGAATACATCATGGGGAACAAAAAGTTGTGAGAACTAAGGGAACACAGTTTTTCTCTGTGGAACAAAATTTTAGTATCCGTGGAATAAAAATAAATAGAAAAGGAACAACATTTTGCGCTGAGCGGAACAAAGTCTTAACGCACGAGGAACAAAAAATATTGTGTCTGAGGAACAAATTATGTCTACACGGGGAACAAAGAAATATTCAAGGAACAATTCATGTCTACATGGGAAACAAGCAATAGTATCCGAAGAACAAACCATGTCTACACGGGAACAGAGAAAAGATTGTCCGAGAAACAAATCATGTCTACACTGGAACAAAAAATTGTTGAAGAAACAAATCATCTCTACACCGGGGACACACATAGTGTCTGAGGAAGAAAACATGTCTACTCAAAGAACAAATCATGTCTACATGGGGAACAAACAATAGTGTCTAAGGAACAAGCTATGTCTACACGGGGAACAAAGAAATGTTCAAGGAACAAATCATGTCTACATGGGGAACAAGCAATAGTATTGATGCATGTAAAATGCATACATGAACTTTGCATTATATTACTTATATTTCAATCATATTTGCATCATATAAGGGTTATATCATTGATTTATATTGATTTTGGGAATATTTCATTGTTTTCCCATTTTTCTGGAATTAACCCTGCACTGGCAGAAAACCCTATTTTCTATATTTTGATGTTTCAGGGACCCAAACGACGTCCAAATGACCTGAAAATTTACGAGCATCCGTTTTTGGAAGGAACAAAGCGTGGGAGCGAAAGAAGCGAACAAACAGAGGCCCGAGGGCCAGAAGAGGGTGGCCCACGCGGCCAGATTCCTTGGCCGCGTGGGACCCACCATCTGGGGCCTCGAGGCTCCGTTGCCGTCGATCTTTTCTCCAGAACCTTCGTCTTGACCTAAAACCGACTATAAAAATAGTCCCCGACGCCATTCGGAAGGGAGCGCCGCAGAAACACAGAAACACGACATAGAGACCTGGAGTTGCAGATTGGAGGGTGAAAACTCCGGCGGGGCGCTGCCGGGGTGGTCTCCATCTTCTCCAACGACTTCTCCACCGTCTCCATGATGAAGAAAGAGTAGTCCACCCCTGGACTATGGGTTTGTGGAAGTAACTTATGTATCTCTCCTCTCTTGAGCTTCACTAATTAGTACCGTATGAGCTGCTGAACATGATTACGGTCATCTATGTAATACATTTGTGGTGGATCTTTTTATGAGTTAATATATGTTTGAGATTGCAATAGTTATGTTTCAGTTATGAAAGTAGATGCATATTATGTGCCCCGTTCTCGTTTACTTGTTTTGATCAAGCATGTGTATGAGAGCGTGTGAGGGGTAACGTGTGCATTAGTTGGAGTAACGGGGGGTGGCTAGTGCGGTGAAATTGACAGAAGTTCCGTGATCCACTTGGGTTTTTACCTTACTTTGTTGCCTCACTAGGGATAAAGAAAAATACCTTGCTACCGGAGATGTGGGTGTGACCATTGCCACTACTCCATGACTAGATCTAGCATGTTCTTATTTTAACTTCATGTCATGAAACTTAATGCTATGCTCTGATTTATCTTAATTACTAAGGTCTTATGATTTAGTTCGCATCTTGGTGGAGTATAAGAGAGATTAATAAACAAAAGATCTCTATGTTAGGACATGATGCCCAT
The DNA here is from genome assembly GCA_947311845.1 of Poa pratensis. Classification (NCBI taxonomy): domain Eukaryota; kingdom Viridiplantae; phylum Streptophyta; class Magnoliopsida; order Poales; family Poaceae; genus Poa; species Poa pratensis. The sequence continues at coordinate 47,603,202 of CAMZMU010000045.1, read as the reverse complement.
ATAATTAGTAACTTGTGATGAAACCTTTTTGTTGCAATCTCATATGTCAATTCTAGTGTTCCATTGTCTACCACTTTATTAAAGAGAGAGTGCATTTGTGAAACCATGAGCCCCGGTCCATTTTTAATCATAAGAAACACCTTTCCAACAACTTTTATCCATTTTACATTTTCTGCCATTTAAAAATCCGAAAATACAAAAACACTTTTATATCTTGCATTCACAATACAAAACCCGAAAAATATCATCCATCATTGTTTCCACCATCCTTTCATATTTATTTATCATCATTGCATATTTATTTACTGTTTTGCATTCATTATCTTTTCATATCATTCTCACACATTGTGCTTGACAACCACTTGGTGAGGTTGAGGGCACAAAACAATTTACTTTGTTTGTAGGTTTCCAAGAGAAGGATAAGAAGACAAAGCTTTCACTACTGATTCCCCGAGAGTTCGATATTAAACCCTCGAGTCACCCCTAATGGGGAAAACCGTCTTTCCTATACTATACACTCTGCACTTGGAGTCTCAACCTAACCCATATTCGTTTGACGCAGGTAACTACGTCAAGTGCCATCAAGTATCCGAGGAACAAACCATTTCTACACGGGGAAGAGAGAAAAAATGTCCGACAAACAAATCATGTCCACACTGGAACAAAAAATTGTTGAAGGAACAAATCATGTCTACACGCGGAACAAAAAAAGTGACTGAACAAATCATGTTTTCACGGAGGAACAAATCATATCTACACAGGAACAAAAGTTTTTGTTGAATGAACAAATCAGGTCTACACGGGGAACAAAACATAGTGTCTGAGGAACAAATCAAATCTACTCTAAGAACAAAATATACTGTCTGGGGAACAAATCATGTCTACACGGAAAAAGAATGTCCGAGAATCAAATCATGTCTAGATGGGGAACAAACTTCGGAGGAACAAATCATGTCAACAAGAAGAACAAAAAATTGTGTCCGAGAAACAAATCATGTCTACACGGGGAAAAAAAAGTGGCCGAGGAACAAATCATGTCTATACCGGGAACAAAAAAGTGTCCGAGGAACAAATCATGTATACATGGGGAACAAAAAATTGTGTCCGAGGAACAAGTCATGTCTACATGGGAAAAAAGTGTCCGAGGAACAAATTATTTCTACGTGGGGAACAAAAAAATAGTGTCCGAGGAACAAATCATTTCTACATGAGGAACACAAATAGTGTCCGAGAAACGAATCATATCTTCATTGGAACAAAAAATAGTGGTCGAGGAACAAATCATGTCTACAAGGGAACAAAAAATATTGTCCGAGGAACAAATCATTTCTAAAATGAATGAAGGAACAAATAATTATACACATGGGAACAAAAAAACATTGTAGGGAACCAAAAAAAATCCAAGAACAAAAGGAACAAATATTATACACCTAGGAACAAAAATGTAAACCTCAGGTAATAAAAAGTACATATAGTAACTAAATTTTGTATAATTAATTTTTATACTAAGAGGAACAAATTTTGGAAAAGGGAACAAATATTTATACATCCAGGAACAAAAAGGTACACCAAAGAGAAGAAAAGGTAAATAAGTACTTAAAAAGAAAAAAGAAAAGAAAAACTAGGGAAAAGAAAAAAAGATGAAAGAAACATATGAAAGAAAAACAAAAACGTACGGGAGAAACATTTTTTTTAGAATAAAAAAACAAATTGTTATTTATCTGGAAACAAAAGGTACCAAAAAGAAGAAAAATGAAAAAATGAAAAGAAAACAAAAATACCAAAAAAATGAAAAAGAAAGAAAAAGAAACAGAAAGACGGAAACGGAAGAACCATCGAGTAGACTGGAACCGAACGTACCAGCGACCACCAGTAAAAATCTACTGTAACTAGAAACATGTACTCCCTCCGACCCGAATTACCGGGCGCGGTGGTGTTTTTGCGAAAACCTCCGTGCCTTTTTTCACTTGAAATCACAGCTCCTTCCCTCTTTTGCTCTGCTCCTGCTCCGCCGCAGCTTCCCCTGCTCCGCCCCTCCCTCGCCGGCCGCGCCGCCTGCTCCGCCCCTTCCTCCTCGTATCCCCGCATCGGGCGAGGAGATCGAAGACGAAATCCCCCAAGATCCTAACTTTGCCGTGGAGGAGCTCGTCGCGGAGGCCGAGGAAACTTCCCTCGCCGGCACGGCCTCCTGGCGCAAGACGGACGGGGAGTGCGGCGCGACCTCCGGCGCGAGCACGAGCGCGAGCGGCGAGATGGCGCTCTACCTGCTCTTCGAGTCCGCGTCGGGGTACGCGCTCTTCCACGCCTACGACATCGACGAGATCGGGCAGAGCGTGGACGCCATCCGCTCCTCCGTGCTCGACCTCAAGCGCTTCAGCAAGGCCGTCAAGCTCACCGGCTTCACCCCCTACGCCTCTGCCATCCCCTGCCAGTCCAACGAGTATGTTCAAGAACTGCTTCGCGCTGTGCGGCTGCACTTCGACCAGTTCATCGACCAACTCAAGGTCACTGATTTACTGCTGCGTTTAGTTCTGTTGTATGCTTGTGATTGTCCCTTGACTGGTACGAATAGGCAGTGCAGACTTTAGTAGGGTACATCTTGTCTGCACTTGCTTATTAGAGGTTTCCATAGCAGTGGAGAAGTCTGTAGTCCTGGTGGAACAAACACTCTGTGTGTCTTAATAAAAGTCTGATGCTGCATGGCTTTGGTCAAACTATAGGCCTGATGGATCATCTTAAATTTTGTGCAAATGTTTATGCAGAAGTACTCCTACCCTGTTAGGCTTAATGCACAAGTACTCCTTGGAGTATTAATAATATCCAAGTATTATTACACTTCTGGTCATATATCTTTTTAGTGTTTAGTAGTTCCCTTAGCTTCTGGTTATGTTTCAGCTTGGATCATACCGTATTATAGCTCATATCATCTTGTTTAGTTTCAGCTTCTCATGTTACATTCTTGTACTCCTACCCTGTTAGGCTAAATGCACAAGTGGAATGCCATATAAGCTAAAATAGCTGTTGTTTATTCCTTGGAACAGATTTTGCAACTTTTGAATATCACATACTCATGAATATTTGTCTTTACAAGATAATATACTCCCTGTCACTACCATGCTTATAATTTACAATTGTTTGCTCTAGTATTACATGCCAGCTAATTTATAATTGTGCCTTCCTTTGTTTCTTGTATTGCCCTTCATCTTCTCCTCCTCTTCTCCTCTTGATCCTCTTCTTCTCCCAGGCTTACTCTTCTATTATTGGTTGTTTTCCCTTCCTCTTCTCTGCTGAGGCTTCTCTTCTTCTATTCTTGGTTGTATTGCAGCTTCAAATTCGCCTATTTGTGTTTCCCGGATGAGATCAAGTTTCTGTAAATAGTAAACATAAAATTGTGTCATCATAAAACATTGACGTATCTTAAAACAGATAATTACAAGCAATAAGACATTGACATACTTTCTTGACTAGACACCTTGGACGGACAATGCTTGAGGGGTCGTTCAACCATGTGCCATATTCTTTTGCTGCGATAAATGTGTCGTCATCCACGATTACTTGGGACCTTCCTTTTCTCTTTGATGCTTTCTTTGCTTGTTTATCCTTCATCTTCTCCTCCTCTTTCTCCACTTGTTGTTTCTCATAGTCGGCTATTAGCTTTAAGGTTTCTTCATATAGTTTGCTCTCAACCTCTAGTGTGTTAGGCAGCTTTCCCTCTTTTATTAGCTTGTCCTTGCCCATGTGGGGTGGCTTATATGTGTTTCCACCTTGGTCTTTCATAATCTCCACCAGGACAGACTGCAAGGTGACATACACTTTGGCAAGTGTCTTCACGTCATATGCATCGTAAGCTTGTTCGACTGTTTCTATCAGTTCTTTGAGAGTGTTAGGTGCACTCTGAAATGCCAAGGATTGGATGGAGCTGAAGAAGCAAAGATCCAAAACATTAACATCTGGCGAGTTAGGAGGTTGGAAAGTCAACCTAATATCCAGTCCTAAAGCTTTTACGGCGGCCAGAAATACAGGATCATCAGGCTGAACATGCGTTCTAGCATTGTCCTGTTGTATCCATATTGTTCCCACATCTCCATCGTCAGGCCACACTTCTACAATTGCTGGAATTACCTTCTCACAGAGGTATTCCCGCATGATGTCTCTAGTAACATTGAGGTTCTTTAGTTCCATCGTGCCTTTTGTCCTGTACTTCGAGTTGTATTTGGCTGCATCTTCTGTGACAAAAGCCCAGATGCCTACCTTTCCGTCAAATGTCACATTTCCTTGCGCATCATGTCTAGGTCTTGCAACCACAGTTAAGAACATCACCTTCCCGATGCTGTTTTTGTTATGGATAGTGCGAACTGGCTCTGGTTCTTCTCGTGTTAGGTAGTATGTCCTGTCTCGCTTAGTCATATCAAACCATTTTTCATCCATATGCATTATGTTCCCCATCTTTATGAATGAAAGCTTTGCTTCTAATATTGTTGCTTCATCGACCATTGAGATGCAATATATGAGCCTTCTAATTCTGTTTTCCAAAGTTAGATGTGGTTTCAGGCTATTGGTATGGCGCCTTAAATCGCCCCATGCCAACCTCCTTTGCAGTGTTGCGAAAGGGATATCAAGGGACCTTGCCAGCCCCCTCAATGTACCCCTTTTGTTCAGTGCAACTTTAGGCACCCTTTCATCCAGATTAAGCTCTCTCCTCTTTCTTCCGCACCTTCCCTTCCGCTTATTTGAGAAATCAAGCACTTCATTTCTGCCCTCTTGATCTATGGCCTTCTTCCATGTCTTCTCGACAGATCTAAGACTTATTCCCAAAAGTTGAGCCACAATTTCTTTATCCGCCTTCACCACGGGTCTATCTTTTCCTAGAGCTTTCAGTGCAATATATGCTGCAAATTTATAACTCTCTGGCAGATCTTTATGGTGCCTCCGCACAGCATGTTCTTGCTCTTCTTCTTCTGGAATGTGGTCTGCCTCCGCAACATTTTCTTGGTCTTCTTCTTCTGGAATGTGAGCAGCTTGTTCTTCTTCTTCTGGAGCATGTGGACTGAAGTTGAGATCCAGCTCTTGTGGAGGAGTTAAGTTGATATCAAAGAGGACCATCTTGTCCTATGGTGGACTGGGCAACCTGCAGAAAACCAGAAACTTAGTTAACTGAATGTAACATGACAATGCCATATATTTGCTGTGAAACTGAATATATTTGCCAGCATGAGGTTATACATTGGTTCCATATATGTGCTGTTGTTGGTTCATATTTCTTCCATGTTTAATACGCTTTTGGAATGTATAGGCTGTGATCATGGAGTGAAAGCAAAAGGAGATGGCTGGCTGCTGACTGTTGCTCTGATTGATGGGACCAACTTAGCAGCAAACAAATGCTCACACAGGTTTGTTTGTTTTTGGCTGTTTACTCATTGCTTGCTACTTGCAATTTTTAGTTTCTTATCATCTACATTGACAAACTTTGTGTTGTTTGCTGCAACTGAACATGTTGTTTGCCTCTGCTACATCACAACTAGCTTCAGTCCTCATGCTTGCTTGCTCTGTTTGCTTTCAGTAGTGGAGTAACAGTGAGACAAAACTGAATTTGCTTTGTTTGCTACGTATCTCGTAAAGAATGGCACAATCACCTTCAATGGCGAAAGCCAAGAGATGTTAAACTTTGCAAATCGAATGCAAATTTTACTTTCCTTTTTTAGCATGCCCAATTGCTTCATTTATGAAGAAACAGTCAGACTCACTTGATCAAATACAGAGGTAAGAGACTACATAGCACTAACATGGCCAGAAGATACAGAGAGAGACAGAAACATCATGCTTGCTACTTGCAATTTTCAGTTTCTTATCATATACATTGACAAACTTTTACATGGCCAGAAGATACAGAGAGAGACAGAAACATCATGAATGCAGATGTTAATGTTTGTGCAAAGCAACTTTTATTTACTCCACAGGAAATGCAGTTTACATCTCTGAATTAACTTCAGTTTCTCGTATTCCTGAAATGCAGCTGCAGCTAACTTCAGTTTACCTCCTCGTCCGTGAGCGCGACGGCAGCCTCGACGGCGGCGCTGTCCTCCCAGCAGAGCAAGTGGACGTGGAGAGTGGTAGCAGCGAAGAATAGGTCGAGCTCGGTGGCGGCGGCTCCCTCGGACCGGGGTGGAGAGCGCAGACGCGGCGTCACCATCGATGCCGAGCGCAGAGGCGAGCTGCGGGTGGAAATTGCTGGTCCGGCGGCGAGGAGGCCCGACGCGGAGGCGGAGGCGAGGAGGGCGAGGCCGCGGCGGAGCACGTGCTTCTGCGACGGGACGGCGCCGAGGAGGCCGTAGACGCTGGCCGTGGGGGGAGCGGGAGGAGCGAGGAGACGTGGGAGCCGTTGAGCGCGGATTCGAGGCAGGTGGCCGTGGTGGAGAAGTCGTGGCGGCGCTCCGCCTTCTCCGCCAGCGCGAGGAGCCCGTCGCGGCGGCAGAGGTCTCCGGCGAGCTGCGCTCCGCCCCGCGAGGAAGACGACGCCACGATTGAACTTGATTGCAAAAACTTTCAAACTCGCGGGGGTTTTTTGTAAATTATATTTGTAACAGCAGTCCGCCCATTAATTCGGGTCGGAGGGAGTACGTATACACGAGCAGCCAACAGAAAATGCACGTACACGCTACCACGCGAAATGATGTTCTTACGAAGCAGTACCGCACGCATGGGCCGCGGCCCAGGAAGGCAGGCGCGCGGGCGAAACGGGTACAAATCACCCGGGCGATGCCGAGGGATTCCCTTCCTTTGTGCGAACCACACAACACAAGGCACCACCGCGAGCGCCGCCTCTGCCTCGTCCCCTCCCCATCGGCCGATCCCCAGCGACGCCGCCCGACCGCCTGCACTGGTGAGGGCATCCTTCCGCCCGGTCTTCATCCTCTTTCGTTGTCTCTCTTCTCCAGCAGCTGGGTCTCTGTCAGATCCTGCAGTGTCTGACAGTCTCTTCCCATTCCCCTAGAACTAACCGCAAAAGGCCGAAACCCTCGCCCCACCGCAGCAATGGCTGGGGAAGACGCCGCCGTGCAGAATCCGCCCAAGAAGGAGGAGGAGGATAGCGACGACCAAGACAACGTGCCGCTGGCCATCTCTCGCGGCAAGAAGAAAGCGAGTGCCTCCAAGGCCAAGAAGGAGGAGGGGGACGATGCGGATAACACTCCGCTCGCACAAGCTCGGGCCAGAAAAGCGAGCAATGGGGGTATGAAGAAGGAATTAATGGATGAAGACGTGGACGAGGAAGAGGATGATGACGACGAAGACGACGACGAAGATGAGTACAACCCGGGTTCGCGTTCTCAGGGCAAGAAGGTTTGATTCGGATCTTTTGGGATATTTTCTGTTTATTGGCCCATCTTTTTGTTGATATTTAGGCATTTGTTCCATGAGCCTTTTGTTGTAACTGAGGATTCGTAAAACGCATTGCCCAATATTTAAGTTGCGAACATAGATCCGTGCATTTTTTTTATCCCATTGTGAAATTATCTTCGACTGTGATGTATTGGCTTTAGTTTACTGGTTTCTTCCAAACTTCTATGCCTTCTATAAAAATGACATTGCTGTATCTTGTAGGGAAATGAGAAGCAGAAAAGCACCCCCAATAGTAAGCCAAAGGTTTCTAAAGTTAAGAAAGAAGAAACCGGCTCTGATAATGACTACAAGGTTGCAATTATTCTCCTCTTATTCCAGTATTATCCTCGCATTTCTTATGAACCTTTTGTCGTTAGTGAGGATTGGCAAACACATTGGCCAGTCCATTCATGGGATTTTTAAAGGATTTGTGTAGGACTAAAATCCTATGGAAATTTTCGTTCGGAAACCGTTTGATTCATAGGATCATATCCCATAGGAATTTTATAGTGTAAACTTCATAGCAAAATAACATGAGGTCTAATCTCATGGAAAATTCCTTCACCACACACAACCACAGGATTCAATTAGACATGCATCTCAATCCTATAAGATTCCTCTTTCTACCTACGCGGCACCGATACGGATACGGGGATACGACATTTTGAAAATGCGTCGATACGAGGATACGTTTTGATATTTTTGTAAATCAATAAATAAATAAATTTGGTAGCTATAAACTACAGAAGAATAGCAGCCCTGTAATAAATAAATTTAGTAGCTATAAACTACAGTCAAATGCTTCTTGATAGTGTGGGTTTCTTGCAAAGTTGAAAGGCGGGCCTGTAAATTATAAAGAAATATGATGCACAGTGCGGCCCTGTAAACGGGGAGGCGGGAGCTGCTTGCGGCTTGCTGCAGTGCTCGGTCGCCGGACGGCCGGAGACGGATGGCAGGGTCGTCGCCGGCTGCTCGATCTGGGCGGCCGAGAGAGGTGGCTAGGTTAGGGATGTGGTCGTGTGGTCGGGGGGAGTGAAAATGACCGAGAGTGCACTGGATGAATTAGGACATCGTGACTTACCTGGCTGGACCGTGTCTGTTTTGGGCCGATACGTATCCAAACGGTATCCAACATTTTTTTAAATGGTTTATTTAGGGATACCTCGCCGGTACGTATCGAACTGGTATTCGAGTGGAATCCGTATCAGGTACGGTATCGGACACGGACACAAGCTCCAGACCACGTATCCGTGCAGCGTAGCTTTCTACACGTATCCTATCCTATGAATGAAAGGAGCCCTTAGAGTTGGACGCGGCCACATAGGTTGTTTCAGTTACAAAAAAAAACATGGGAGAGTGGTCAAGCTGCGAACAGTGAATCATGCATTTTCTTATCTCATTGCAAAATCACCTTCAACTGAGATCTATTGGCTTTAGTTTACCCGGTTCTCCTAATCATGCTTGTCTTGTACAAAGATAACGTTGCTGTGTCTTTTAGGAAAACGGGAAGCAGAAAAACACTCCCAGCAGCAAGCCAAAGGCTTCTAAAGTTAAGAAAGAAGAAACTGGTTCTGATGACGACCGCAAGGTTGCAATTGTTCTCCTCTTTTTCCAGATTTATTCTGTTGATTCTGTTGTTGAGGTTAGTGGGTTCGAAATTTTCAGCCAAAATCGCAGAAAAGAAGTCCAGCTGTCACTAAGACCTCCAAGGCTAAGAAACCAAAAGATCAGCATGATATCAAGGTATGCCATTTTCGTTATTTATGTTGTGCTGTTTAGTTGCTAAATTATTTAGTTGATTCCTTGAAGGAGGAAAAGAAAATAAAGAAAGAAGATGGTATGAAGGAAGATTTAAAGAAGGTGAAGAAGGAGAGAAAGGTGTATGAATTGCCAGGGCAGAAACATGATCCTCCGCCTGAAGTATGACAGTTATGACATTTCCCACCTGATATGTTCTGATGCCATTCATATGAGGTATAATTTTTTTACTTTGTTGCAGAGGGATCCATTGAGGATATTTTATGAATCGCTCTACGAGCAGGTGCCAGATAGTGAAATGGCTGCAATCTGGTGAGATACCGCATCTATGCAACATGTACCTATTTCTTGTACTAGCCAAACTTGCTGTAGTGGTAGCTTACTGAAATCCTGACCTAGTCTGTTTTTCACAATCTGCCAGGTGCAGGTTCCATATAAGAACTTTCTAGCATATGTTATCTGGGTGTTGTTTGTGTAGGTTTTATGCTTGTACTTCGGCCTTGTGCCTCTTAGATATTTCTTTACGAAACTAGTTCCGCTGCTTACATCTGAGGTCCTTTATCTTTGGTTAACATGAGTGTCATGAGTCAGAAATGGGACCATGTTTCACCAGTTTAGGTTAACAAACCTCGCTGCTTTTCAGCTAGTTTCCACTTTCCTGTCATCCCTAATCAAATCATACATTGGCATAATGTTTTATTCTGGTACTAGTTACTTGTAGCTTGTGTTTGAATGTGTTATCCATTTATGTCCAAGGTGTGTACATTGTACGCATACAATACTATTTCCTCGGATGTAAGCAAATTAATATCTTGAGCAATGCTTTGGATGTGTGCATAGGTTGATGGAATGGGGTTTGCTCCCAGAGGATGAGGCTAGAAAGGTGTTTCAGAAGAAACAGAGTCAGAAACTGAAGTCACCAGTCAAACTACTCTCTACACAGAGAAGGGCAAGTTCTCCAACCAAGAAGGTACCATTGTTATGCGATAAGAAAACCAGCTCAGCTACAAAGAGCGCTGGAAAAACCACATCACAGAAGAAAAGGAAGGCATCTAGTGACACAGATGACGATGGGGATGACTTCATGCCTAGCGCTGGAAAAACCACATCACAGAAGAGAAAGAAGGCATCTAGTGACATAGATGACGATGAGGACGACTTCATGCCTCCTAAGACGAAGACCAAGAAGCAAAAGACCTCTAGGTAGGTATCTGATAAACAAGACATGTCATTTGTTTATCATTGACATTATGCTAGATCAGGACAATCTTAGGAAACGATGAGAACATTTCTCCTTCCATGCACTGATGCCGTGATGCGTGTGAACATCCGTTGCAAAATTGTTGAGGTGAAGCAGTACTCTGTTCTACATCTTCCAGTACTTGCGCATTGATTCTTTTTGGCTTGAAATGCTATTGGTTAGAGGTTGTCAAGCTGGCGTACAGATTTTTACTATGAACCTTCGTGGATTGGCCTTCTGGCACATCACCGTTTACGAAAGCATTTTGTAATCAAAGCCAAATGTAGCTAACCAATACAAACACCAACTATTGTCATTTCCCATTGACAATGTATTGAAGCCTTATTCCAAACTTATACATCAACCAGGCGAACAAACTTGACGAAATGCACCGCTGCATCGTCAGGTTGCAACCAAGGAAAGCATGAATGCCGTGATCAGATAAAAAAACACCATCACAACAGGCGCTGCTTACGGAGAGGCTTCATAGCCCACTCTCATATTTACCCTTTTCGCGTGCTTACTCCTTTACTGGGTGGACGAACTGGACAGTGACTCGTGGACGACGGTGCTGGTGGAGAAGAAGACGGTTCGCCGTTCAGCTGCAGCATCACGGCCCCAAGGACCTCCGTCAGCAGTTTCTTGAATTCAGCTTCATCTACCGCTTTCCGTCCTCGCATCAACCTTTTTCAGAGCCTCGTTCACTACGGCATCCACCTGAGTCACGTTCAAAACCATCAAAATGATGTTCAGTTCCAATCAGATCACGGTATCGTCACCTGGAAGTCTCGTGCCGGCTACAGCAAAAGTATTAGAACCTGGTTGACAGCGCCATGAGGTGGTAAGCTTGCTGCATCAGCCATCTTATCGAGCGCGACTCGCAGGTGCTCCTTGGAAGCTTTCTTCTCGCCTTCTGTCGGCACGTCTCTCCACACAGAATCCAACAGCTAGCACACACAGACCATCATACACCATCAGTAGTGCTGCCACCGACCAAAAAACACTGAAAACTATACGCAAGAATCGACAATCATTCCCAGTTTGACGATGTACCTTGTCCAGCTCGAACTTGTTTGCCAGCAGCCTCTTGACGCCGCTCCCGTCGAAGGTGCTCTCCGTGTGCGACGATCACAGGCTGGTCCTGAAGCCGTTCTGCGATGTTGCCCAGGAGCTCCTTGAGCTGCTCCAGAAGACGTCCATGGATGCCGGTTGCTCAAGCTGATCGATGGAGAGACGCTGCAGTGCCGGATCCACGACGTTGTCTACGATCTGCCAGTGTCACACAAATCTTACATTTCTTTCAGACACCTGAAAGATAAACAGAGTGGGAGCATTTCATTCTTTCATTCACTTACCCAAGGGTCAGCAGCTGGGGGCATTCCGTGGTCGACGCGGAGCTGCTGAACGGCAGCCAGCAGGCATTGCCGGAGAGAGGCATCTTCTGAACCAACCTGTGAGAAGATGGCAGCAGCTGCGGGTTCATACTGGGGCCGGACACGAAGTCCCTGAGGTCCTCGCCGTCGATGCGAAGTATCACGATCGGGTCCTTCTTGAGCCCGGCCGCCATACCAAGGAGGATGTCTGACAGGACTTCTTGAAACTCTGCCCTGTTCACCTCTTCTTGGTTCCCATGACCATGGGTGAGCTCGCTCATAGCCTGCACATCAGGTTTGTGCTATGTGTAAGAGAGGAGCGATGACCAGGCACTGCAGCAGAAAATACCCAACCACATTCAACTTATTTGTTTGCTATGTTTGGTCTGTTTGTGTTTTCCATTCATAACCAGTGGAAACATCAGACGTTTCGAAAGAAAAAGACGTTCTACGGATAGGTCTGTTCCGGTCTTAGAAGGTCTCCATTGATGATTTCGTCTGAATTTGAACTTGGCAACTGTGATTATGCGAATTCCTGTTTATCTATCTTACATTTTTCTTTTGATTTACTATAGTTACCAAACTCAAAATCAGGGCAGTCTCCATCGACGTTCCTGTTTATCTGTCTGAAGTTGGACTTGGCAACTAACTGATATTATGTGAATTCAGGCACAAAATGGTCTTGATCTGGAACAGTGCATTCCACTAACTCACGGGCACAGCCATATCGCTGGCCACCACCGGCTGTATATATCGATAGATTGACGGGCTTCTGTTTCGAAAGAGAGAGATGGTTTTATCGTAAATGATCGTGGACGAGATAAATTTTTGGATTGTGACGTCTTAGGTTCTGCTCAAAACCTCCAATAGCGTGCTTGAACTCAGGTTCAGGGCATCTCGACGCGGACTTGTGGGCAAACCTGAATCCTGCATTGTCTTCTAAAAATCTTCACTGGCTAACGCTTTAGTGTAGAAGATTGAATAGCGAAAAGAGCACCCACTACTAACATCGTACCACACCAGCCAGCAGCCACAGTTATTGTATCCTCGTCTTTTTAGAGAAAATTGTATCCTCGTTTAAAGAAAATTGTACGTCCCTATCACCATCCTATATTCTTATGCGATAAGGCCACCGCCGTTCTGGTTACTAGCTCGATTGAAGTCACGGCATCAGATAAATATCCTTGCAAGAATCTATCCAACTATTTGTAGTGAAACATATCGTAATTCAAAAGCATTTACTCATGCGCATGTTCGTAATTTATTTAATTTCAAACTAAGGAACATATGCTTAGTTACAAACTGGTAACATCACAAAAACAGCACCAAAATCATATTAGTTGTGCTACTTAACTGATCAGTATGATGCGGTCTTATAGTAATCCACCGGTGGATTTGCTCCTTCGGATTCGAGAAAACATTGATGCTTGATCAAAGAAGAGTGACCATTTTCGGTTTACAATTAGACAAAGGACCGAAATAGTGGTTTGAATTTGGCTTAAACTAAACCAAAATCTGAATTCTGTTTGGGCTGGGCGTAAGTTTTTTTACTGAAGCAACTTCTTATAGTGTTCAGTGAAGCTGTCAACCTTGCTGTTGAGTCTCATGAGTCAAGCGATCTTCACTTGGAAAATTAAGGTTATATAAAAGCTACTGACAAATTACCGCACTGAGCACACACTATCGAGCTTACAAACTTGTACGCTTTCGGTTGCAGTGTCACGGAACTTAGCGTCTGCTTCGCATGTTCTGGTTAGCTGTAAGTATCGTACGTACCTCGGAGTAGATGTGGTCGGCGTTGGGCGAGGACCCCTGCGCGGGCAACCCGAGCGCGACGCCGATGTCGGCCACGGCGGGCTGAAGCTCCCGCACGGAGAGCCTGCCGTCGCCGTCGCCGTCGAGCTGCGTGAACTTGCTGTCGGCGAACATGCCGAAGGCCTCCCTGTCCTCCACCAGGTCCCGTATCCCCGACCCGTCCACCACCACCTTCGTCTGATCCTCCTTCTCCCCACTCTTCTTCGTCTTCCTCCACCCGAACCAGCTCCGCTCCATTGCTCCCGCCCTCTAATGTATATATAACACCCACTACTGACGTGTAGCTAGGAAGCGAGAGGAAAAGTTGCACCGGGCGCCGCGGCCTCGTTTCCCACTCGCAGATATAGGAGCAGGACTCGTCTTGGCGTTTGGTTCTGCCTGTGATCGGGGAGAGCCGGCCGGGAAAGGAGTAAAAGCACAAGGAGAGGGGGGAACGGAAAGGAACGGGGCGGGGAAAGTTTGGGCGTTGTCGGCGGCGGGAAGATAACGCGCGTGCACGGGACACACGTTGCTCCGGAGGACGGCAGCCACTTGCTCCATCCCCCGTGATTTCGCGTACCGCTGGCGCCGGAGAAAAATCGCCGTCGACATTGCTATCACGCACGCACGCACGCTCATTCACCAGATTGTTTAATTATTCTAAGTAAGCTAGATAGATAGATTGATCGATTAACCTGTTTGTTTTGAGCGCTGGCTGGTTCCTTCTCCGGTGGGAGAAGGCATATATCATATCATGGTCGGCGCGGGTCTCCATCGGTCGATGGTGGTGGCCGGGCATGATGGATGGCCGAAAGCGACGGCGACCGGCTGTGTCCATCCGTGGCTGTGCACATCTGCGAAGCAAAGAGTTTTTCTTGGGCGGAATAATGAAGCGTTCGACAAAAGAGAAGGCTAGCTAGCTGCTAGCGCTCGCTAAAAAGAAAGAGAGTAAAGACACGGAAATAGCTTTTGCCTCCCGAGCACTAGTGCTCCTGCCAATTTAAAAAATTCAAAAATCATATTTATGGGTATTAAAAAATTCTGAAAAAAATCATGCATGTTGTTAATGAAGTATACTATAAGCGTGCAAAATCTTTTGTATTACTGGCTACAGAAAAATGACAAAAGTTGGAAATGTAAAACTATACATTATACGCTAACTCAAATCTATACACTTGTTATTTTTGTGTAGCACAAAATATAAATTATTTTGTATTGCAATTTTACACGCCTGTAGCATAAATCATTAAGAATATGCATGTTTTTTTCAGATTTGTTTGAAACCTTTAACTCTACTTTTTGATTTTTTGAAAATGGTGAGATCACTGGAGTTCGGGAGCGCCAAATCTCTACCCAGACATGCCACAAAGACAAAGGAACTCTTCCTCTCTTGACATTTCCTCCTGCTAGCCTTGCTTTAGCAGTCGACATCTGCCCGGTCGACTGAGCTAATTTTAGCTTCTAAGCAAGGGCCAAGAAGATACCGGCCACACCTAGCCTCTTATTATATGCCCAAGCTAATTTGTTCAATTGGTCTAATATTTCCGCATCAAGCAATTAGTAGCGCAGAGGAGCTAGCTATTTACGGATCAAGACCAACATAAATACATATATAGTTGGATAGGTTTCATGCCTTCCTGAAACACCAATGTATCTACATCAGTCACAAGGCATCATCAACGCTTTGCTGGATTCGGAAAGACAGCCAAGTGTGTTGCTAAAGCGCTCGTCTTCTCTGCTTTCAGTTTCTTCCACAAGTGAACGGTGTGACCAATCGATCACACGTGTCAGCATTGTGAAGCCTACATCCAAGGTTCGTTTTTTTTTTAGGACAAGGTGGTCGTACCACCACTCGAATAGATAGAAAGAATTGACCCAGTTTATAAGGAAAACCGGATCCAAAAACCATACAATCTGTACAAAAAGAAAGACACAAACGAAGCAACTCGTCGTCCACACGACCCAAGTCGACAAACGCCACAACACACACCACCCGCTCCGGGGCCGCCACCCCGGCGTAACAACCAGATCGACCTTCGCATTGCCCGAAAGCGATCCAGTCATGGTCGACGAACCCTCTGCCCCCAAGGTTCGTTTTGCTTGCCTAGAAGCATCCTTAAGTGGTGTTTGTGCCTACACTGAACTTTACTTCTATTGCTTTAGTTACTTGACTTTTGTATGGTTGTTCTACAGTTCTAGCACTGCGCCGAGCCACCGACCTATCAAGGTTTCGGCATTCCTAAACTGCGGACATGAGCACAGCATATTCAACTGTACTGCACGGCAGGAACACATGGAAAATTTCCCTTTTTGAGTACCCATTTCCAGCATCAAAGTTCCAATGTTTACATATAACGGGAAATCAATTGCCGGTAGGAGAATGTGAACTAAGATAGATGCATTTCCAGAAGTTGCATTCTGCAGTCCCTACCTAGTCAGTAACACAGAAGAGGCATGACCCATGGGACGTCTCAAGAACTAAGATAGATGCATTCATAGATAGCACATGCCAACAATCTGTATATACATATGCCCAGCGTTATTTACAACTTCCAAGCACAGAAACGGCTAGCGAGAACCACAAGAAGAAAGGAACAGATGCCAACTCAGAAACAGAAGAACGATCAATTCGACCAACAGATATCATCCCCACCAAACAACTCGTGACAATCTAAAACTCGGGAAAAAAAGAGCAACACAATGTGCAAGGAAAGAATGGTTCGCGGCTAATTTCACGCAGAGGCCTCGGCAGCAGTGCGCCTCCTTAGCTTGGCACGTGTCACACGGATGGTCTCCTCCATTACAGTCTCCTCCTCCACTGCAGGATCAAGCTCTTCGGCGTCCTCTACAGCGTCGTCAGCCTCATCGACCGCCATGTCATCCTCATCCACGCCTTCGGCTTCAGGTGGTGGTGGCTGAACCCTAGGCTCAGGCTTTGGTACATCGGCGTCAGCAACTGGAGCAGGCACTAGCTCAGCAGCAGGTTTCACCTCAGTTTTCTTTGTGCTCTCATCAGGTTTTGTCATAGATGTAGAGGTGACGAGTTTCATGGATGCCACTGGACCAGCTTTGGCAGATGCTTGACGCTTTATCTTGGGGGAAACAGGCTTGGTCTCCTGAGATTGCTGTGCCATCGCTGCTTGGCGAGCAGCAATAGATGCTGTTCTGCGCATAACAGGCGGTCCTTGTTTTTGTGGTTGCTGCTGCTGCTGTACCTGGGCTTGTGGTTGCTGTTGTTGTGGCTGCTGTGGTTCCTGAAGGAAATAAAAATATTCAATATAACTGCATCTGAATTTTTGTAATATAAAGCACAAACATATATCATGTGGATTGTGAATTAGTTAATGCAACTTGAAGGCGGTTATAAGTGCATATTTCCATGACTAATCTGAAACTGAGAAGACACAACTAAACCAGCCCAAAATTATCCAAAACCAATCTTCTGCTAACATCCATCCGTCACGCCACAGAGCAAATCTTCTTGATTTCTTGTGCATTAGTTTGTACAACATACAAAAGGCAAGTACAAACAGTAAAGGACTTTCTGAGTCTAGCATAGTAAACGGTGCAGCATCCAGGATTGAACTGCTAATCGGTCCCTGACTAGGCTTCATTTGGTATTACGATCGATTGTGATACTTTTTAAATATTTGGGTGTTTGCGTGTTTCCTTGATAGTTTTTTAAATCAGTTTGAATACAGATATGTTACTGACATATGTGATGAAATGCCAGAGGACAACCAAACCAATTGGCAAAGAAAACATAGATTTGTGACGACCTTTTCCGTAGCAGTTCAAAATACAACACAACACGGCACAACAAAATGCAAACTGGTCCTTAAGATATTATCAGGCTTCTGATTTGAAATGAAGATACAGTATAGGCATTTGGCAGGCATGAAACTGTAAATACTTCTGAATTCACGAGAGGTACAATGAAATAGGATAGTATGCTAGCACATTACCACCAAATAGGGATAATGAAAGAGGCTTCAAACATTTAAGCATATGATAGGTTCTGCATATGTTAGATGGATAAAACTGTAGTTCAGTGCAAATTTTACACCGAAGGTTAGCCACCATACAGTACGCTCTGCTCACTTGCCCCATGAGCATTGTAAAACCAGCATACTTAACCTCAAGAGAAATGATGCTCCTGCACATTCCGCATCATTCTAGAATATCATTGCAACAGTTTGCACACACCAATATTGATTCCAAAAGAGACAAGTGTTTTACAAAGTTGTAGAGAAGCTTTAACTGTTGCTAAACTACTCAGTAATTAAGTACTCACAAATATTATCTGTGAACTTAGATGTACTTGCGGTGCCAAAACACTTAAGTTGTCTCTGTATTATCACGGAACAGAGATAATATACCTCACTAATGTTAGGTGTAATAGCATCATATAACATGATGAACTGCATTTTTTATCAGGCAATGAACAAAACAGAAAAAAAGAAGGCCTAGCAAGTCACGAAGGGGTTTTGAGATCATGATATCATCATAGAGTTTAGCTTGAGGACTGTACCAACTACTAACAAGGTGGCATCAACTGGTTCAATAGTAAATAGCTTTGCCTGACAGAAGCATAGTACAGTCTCTACAATTCTCACCTGAGAACGTTGTTGCTTTAATTTCTGAGATGGTGACTGTGAAGCAACATACTTCAGAACATCAAAGAAGGTATTTTGTCCTACAGAAGCAGCCTTCTGGAAATAAACGACAACTACATCGCTGGCCCGAGTTCTCAACTCAAGTATATTACGGTCGATTTCATTCTCATGTTGTGCAATATATGGCTTAAAGAAAGTGCCATAAATGTAGGTAGTTCCCTGCAATGAATAAACACATCAGTCAAACATGCATCAAAATCTGCAAAATAGAAGTTGCAAGGGACAGATCGAGTACCTTTGTCCTAGGGTACCACAAGTATATAAAGAACAACAACTTTGCTTCTGAGTAGAATGGTAGCCTTCAAGAGGAGCACATGCACGATGAAATTAATGTTAGGGACTGTTAACAGAACTGATGATATGAATGCCACCTTCGGTAGTCTTACCATGATATTGTCAAATCCCCAAACCTCTCCAAAACCGTCATGAGAGCAACTAAAATCCTAGACACGAGAAACAAAGCAAAGCTTTAAAAATTATGTATCTTGGCAAATGTGGTGAACTTCTGATCATAGAATTGAACAAACCGCCTTACCAGTACTGACACCAAAATATGAGCTGCTCAATCTCAGGTTTGTTGAGTTCAACAGTCTTGTAGCACTCATATGCAGGATAGGCGTAGCCAAAAACCAACCTACATGCAAAATGCATATCAAACACCAGAACAGGAATGAAATGTTAGATCTTTGTGCGAATCCATGCCATGAACATAATGTCATGCTTTCTTACCAAGTACTTTCTCACGTGTTTCTTATCAAGTAATTTCGACTTGTTAGGGTAATAGTCAGCTTGTATTACCAGGGGGCCAAAGGCCACATATATATAGTACATGTACAGGTGAATATGCAGGAAGGCCCCTAACATATGGGCAAAATACAATATGCACAATCTACTCTAACACCCCCCCTCAAACTCAGGGTGGATCCACAACACTGAGTTTGGAGAGTAAGAAGTCATGTTGCGCTCGAGTTTGTGCCTTTGTAAAGAAATCTGCCAGCTGCAAATCTGAAGGCACATAGTGAAGCGCAACAACCTGATCCTGCACCTGAGCACGTGTATAGAAAGCATCAACACCAATATGCTTGGTCAGCTCATGCTTGACCGGATCACGTGCAATACTGATAGCACCTGTACTGTCACACAAAAGAGGAGTGGGTGTCGTAACAGAGACCCCAAAATCTGCAAGCAACCACCGTAACCAGGTCACCTCAGCAATCAACGAAGCCATAGCCCGCAGCTCAGCCTCAACACTCGAACGGGAAACCGCGACCTGTTTCTTCGTCTTCCAAGCAACAAGCGAACCACCAAGAAACACACAGTAAGCAGAAAGTGAACGACGATCCGTAGGATCACTCGCCCACGTGGCATCCGAGTAACACTGGAGCTGGAGAGAGCTGGAACTAGGGAAGAAAAGACGACGAGTAATCGTGCCACGAAGATAACGAAGGACACGGAGGAGATGACTATAGTGAACGGTGGTAGGAGCTGAGACAAACTGACTCAGAATATGGACGGGATAAGAGATATCAGGGCGAGTGACAGCGAGATAAACAAGACTCCCAACAAGATGGCGATAACGTGTGGGATCAGAAAGAGGCTCACCATCAGTGGATCGAAGCTTAACATTAAGCTCCATAGGAGTCTCAACGGTACGCTCATCACTAAGATCAGCCCGAGAAAGAAGATCCTGAATATACTTTTCCTGGGAGATAAAGAAGCCATCGGCTGTAGAAGAAACCTCAATCCCAAGAAAGTAGCGAAGAGGACCAAGATCAGACATGAGAAACTGCTCACGTAGACGTGCCTTAACAAAGGCAATGTGCTCAGGGTTATCACCAGTGATGATCATGTCATCAACATAGAGAAGCAACAAGGTCCGACACCGAGAAGAGGTGTAGACAAACAGTGCTGGATCATGAGCACTGGGAGAGAAGCCAGCGGCAATAACCACAGAGGAGAAACGCTCAAACCAGGCACGAGGGGCCTGTTTGAGACCATATAAGGATCGTCGAAGACGACAAACCATCCCATCGGGAACAGAATACCCAGGAGGAGGCTGCATGTAAACCTCCTCACTCAACTCGCCATTAAGAAAAGCATTCTGAACATCAAGCTGGGATACAGACCAGCGTCGAACAGAAGCAACAGCAAGAAGAGTACGAACAGTGGTCATATGAGCGACAGGAGCAAAAGTCTCGTCATAGTCTCGGCCGTGCTCCTGCTGAAAGCCACGAGCCACAAGACGCGCTTTATAGCGCTCGAGAGATCCATCAGAGCGGGTCTTAATTTTATAGACCCACTTACACGTGATAGGACGAACACCTGAAGGGGGAGAAACAAGATCCCAGGTGCCAGTGCGCTCAAGCGCAGCAATCTCCTCAGCCATGGCCAGCTGCCACTCAGGATGACGCTCAGCATCCCGATAAGAAGTCGGCTCGGAGACAACAGAAAGACCATACTTACTAGGAGTATAACGGTCTGGAGGACGACGCTGACGAACAGGCCGTGAATGGGAAGGCTCATCAGCAGAAGATGACTCATCAGAAGAAGAGGAAGAAGGAATAGGAGAAGGAGGAGCCGAGGCAGGAGAACGAGGAGTACTAGGGGTACTAGACGGAGGAGAGGATGGCTCCGAAGATGGAGGAGGCGCACCAGGTGTAGAAGATGGAGAACTAGGAGATGGGGAAGAGACAGCAGGAGGTGAATCCGGAAAAAGGAGAAAAGAAATATCATCCACCGGATAAGTGCCAGAGGTATGGCGAGGATAGAAGGAGCGCGTCTCATCAAACGTGACATCACGAGAGATGCGCATCCGACGAGCAACAGGGTCCCAACAGCGGTAGCCCTTATGCTCATCACTGTACCCAAGGAAAAACACACTCAGCAGACTGAGCGGTCAGTTTGGTGCGTTCGCGGGGAGGAAGAAGAACATAGCAAGCGCAACCAAACAAACGAAGAGCCGAGTAATCTGGAGAGGTACCAGAAAGACGCTCGAGAGGAATGCCACCTTGAAGGGCAGCAGAGGGCTGAATGTTAATGAGGTAAGTCGATGTAGCGACAGCCTCAGCCCAGAAATGTGGCGGAAGAGAGGAAGCAATCATCATAGCACGGGCAGTCTCAAGAATATGACGATGCTTACGTTCGGCGACACCATTTTGAGCATGGGCACCGGGACACGAAAACTGAGCAAGGGTACCCTCCTCAGCAAGAACACCACGCAGTGCTGAGAGATATACTCACCTGCAGAATCAGCACGAAAGACACGAATAGGCGTGGAATACTGAGTACGAACCATGGCAACAAAGCGCTTATAAATGGAGAGAACCTCACTGCGAGAGCGCATAAAAAATAACCAGGTGTACCGAGAAAAATCATCAATGAACAAAATATAGTATCGATGACCCCCCTTTGACTGAAGGGGAGCCGGACCCCAAACATCTGAATGAACTAAATCAAAAGGTCGCTGAGATACAGACGCACTAGTAGGATAGGGAAGCTGAATCTGTTTACCTAACCTACAACCCTGACATGAATGTAAAGACACATCTCCTGAAACAGACCCTAGAAGACCTCGACGAACTAATGACGATAAACGGGAGCCACAAAGGTGACCCAGCCGATGATGCCACTGCTGGAAAGAGCCAGTGACAGAAGCAGCAACCGCAGGAGAACTGGCAGATGAAGTAGCAGCGGAAGGAACACGAAGCCAGTCTAACTCCCAGAGCCCCGGAGACTGAAGACTACGAGGGCCAGCTCCAACCAGGGCCTGAGTCCGACGGTCCTGAACAGCACAAGAATCAGCGTCAAGAATGACGCGACAACCAGAATC
Organism: Poa pratensis; assembly: GCA_947311845.1. Classification (NCBI taxonomy): domain Eukaryota; kingdom Viridiplantae; phylum Streptophyta; class Magnoliopsida; order Poales; family Poaceae; genus Poa; species Poa pratensis. The sequence goes on along the minus strand of CAMZMU010000045.1, from coordinate 47,581,155 downwards.
AGTAAGCTGACTAGCAGAAAACAAGTTCATCTTAAGGCTAGGGACATGAGAAACATCAGGAACAGAGAAAGATGAAGTAGAGAGGGTGCCTCGACTAGAAACAGGAAGAGAGGTACCATCAGCCGTGATAACACGAACAGGAGAAATAAGAGAGCGAAGAGCAGAAAGAATAGAAGACGCAGAAGTCATATGAAAAGAAGCTCCAGAATCCAGATACCACGGGGATGACATACCTGACTGTGTAGAAGGTGGTGGTCGCGTGTTGCCAGAAGAACCAGACACAGAACCAGCAGTACCCGGCAAGGAAGAGCCTGAAGCAGCAAGCAGACCACGAAGACCACGGATAATGTCCTGATCAGACAGTGCAGCAGCAGAAGAACCTGAAGAGCCTGAAGATCCTGAAGAACCAGTCCTCCGACGAGCAAGATACTGCTGACGTAAGCTGGGATCCCTCTGCCAGCAGCCAGAAACATCATGGCCAGGCTTGCCACAGTAGGTGCAAGGACCACGAGAACCACGAGACTGCGGGGGCTGACTCTGACCCTGGACCTGAGGAGTAGGTAGTATCGGCGGTACTGAAGACCGCGACGGAGGCTGTGGCGGAGCAGGACCACGAGCAGACGGCGCAGGAGGACCACGAGCAGCAAGAACAGAGGGAACCTCCAGAAGACCAGCACCACGAAGACGAGTCTCCTCAGCACGAAGCTCAGACAGGACCTCAGAGAGCGGAACACGACCACGGGCATGTAGCTGTGCACGGCGTGGCTCAAACTCCTTGCGGAGCCGCGACAAGAACTCAAAGACGCGCTGAAACTCCAGGTCGGCGCGAACAATCAAGCAGCAGGGACAGGTGGCACACACAGGCGTACGAAGAGAATCAAGCTGACGCCAAATAGCAGCACTCTGAGTGTAGAACTCATCAATAGTCAAATCGCCCTGCTGAAGGGCATGCTCCTGGCGGACCACAGACAGGTAAAGAGCATCCCCAGACGGCTGATAACGCTGACGAAGAAAGGCCCACTGAGCAGCAGCAGTGGGAAGAGCCATAAACTCAGCAGCATACTGAGGCAGGACACTGGAAGTCAGAACAGCAGCAGCACGAGCATCCTCATCTATCCACTGAGAGTAGGCAGTCAGATCCTGCCGGTATGTCGCAACAGCAGCAGAATGGTCCTGGACCTGCCGGTCATAAGCAGTCAGCAACAGCATCAGCACGAGTGGCGGAATCCTTGTCCTCCTGAGAAGCATCAGAGGCAAGGGCAGTAGGAGTCGGTGCAACAGGCACCGAAGGAGCAACGGGGTGGGGCGGACAGGGGACCTCGCCAGAAAGCACACCCCACAGACGAAGACCGCGCATGTGGACGCGCATGAAGTTAGCGAAATCAGGGAAATTCGCTCCATCAAAGATAATCGGGCAGCGAGGAATCGCAACATAGCCCGACGAGGTAGACATCTCTCTCCTTTTTTTTTTTTTTTTTTTTTTTTTTTTTAACAAAGGAGAGAGAGAAAGTCAATCACAGATTGGATCGATCCAGGCTCACGCACGCACGATCAGCCAAGCACGCACGCGATCAACCAGATCGGATCGGGAGCAGTAGTATCAGCAGATCGATCCAACGCGTGCGGGACCAGATCGGGAGCAGTAGGATCAGCTCGTGTGGACGACGGGAACCAGCGCGTGCGGGCGGGAGCAGCCGCGTGCACCAGACCAGCGCGTGCAGCGACGGCGGCCACGTGCACCAGCTCGTGCAGGGGATCGATCAGCGCGTGCAGGGGACGGCGGCCTGGGGCAGCGGCGACGGCCGGCCTGCGCCTGAGGAGCGGCAGCGGGCAACGAACGGACGGGGCCGCGACGGGCGGCAGAGGAGAGCCGGCGGGCCGGAGAGAAGGGCGACGGGCCGGAGAGGAAGCTGACGACGGCGGCAGCGGCCGGGGCGCGGCGGCAAGGAGCCGGGGGCGCGACGGCGGCGGCGGCACGGACGTGGAGAAAAAAAGCCTAACCTAGCTCTGATACCATGTTAGGGTAATAGTCAGCTTGTATTACCAGGGGGCCAAAGGCCACATATATATAGTACATGTACAGGTGAATATGCAGGAAGGCCCCTAACATATGGGCAAAATACAATATGCACAATCTACTCTAACACGACTTACAAGGGAAAATATTATTATTATTTGCTCTGCTCTAGAATTGTCAACAAAAGGGAGCCATTTTGACAATGAACTGATTTTGAGTACCCCAGCATCCTTCAAGGACAAATTTTCAAGGCATTTCCACGAAAGAGCTGGACCTTTTACAAGACGCACACACAAACAAGGCCTAATACGGAGGCAGATCTCCATACAAGATGCCAGAGGACGTAATGTTGGTTAAATTGTTGATCAAATCAAGCCTGCCTTTAAATTAACTTGTGGAAAAACAAATTAAATCGATGTGTGAAAACAACAATCCCATTATCCGATGCTAAGCATTTCTCTATATTTGTTACCAGACAAGAATCTTAAAAAAAAAAGAATCCATGTGCATAAGAATAAACGAAGAGAACATTTGACCGTTGTGCAATGCATTGAAAATTTAATCCCATGCGCCTCGACCTCGAGACCAATAAACATGTAAAACAGAATTTTTGAATGCCGTCAGCCCCCATTTCACGCGGGAAGAAGGTTGACATATCGACAGAAAGGAAGGCATCTTCCGATTTGTTTTTTTTTCAAGAAACATATAGTGTTACTGATGAAAGAAACAAGAAAAATACGCTAGGCCCTCCGAATGGAATGGACACCCATGCATCTGATTTGAAGCAAAATCAGAACAAAAACTGCACACCCATGCCCTCAGTCAGTTTCCAAACTGAAAAATGCCAAAACCGCCAGGACCACATTTCAAAGATTCAGCGGCGCTTACAGGAGGATCCTGGAGACGAAGCCGCCCATCATCTTCTGCTACCGCTGCGCGCAGCCAGATCCAGAACAGAAATCAGACGACATGGCCAGCACCGAAAGGAAACCGCAAGAATCAGAGAAACCGCAAGGAAAAACCTGGCTGAAGAAGGATCTGGACGGAAGGCGACGGGGGACGGCGGTTCCACGCGAGACGGCCGGTTGCTCGCGCGCGCGTCTCCCCCTCCTCCCTCTAGGCTATATCCGTCCTCTGCGGCGGCTAAATTACCCGTAATGCGGGAATGCGGAGAGGGAGAGAGAGCCGGAGACGAGGCGAGGAGAGCACGTCCGCCGTCGGCTCCGCCTCCCACTCTAACCAACTCGCGACCCTGTCTGTCCTCTCTCTTCAAAGTTTCCTTATTATTTTACTAGCAGGTAGGGTATTATAAGTGGATGTACCTGAGACACTTTCTTTAACAAGTTGTTAATGTCCCCTGTCTCGCTCTCTTGGGTAAGCAATATGATTCAACGATGCGTACTTGTATACTCGTGTAGTATTATACCACTATTGTACTTCATTCTCCTCGCACGCACCTTTCTTATCCAACCGTTGGCAGTCCGCCGGCTTGTTCGTGGTAACTCTGAAACTTCCTAGGGGACAATTCGAATTCTGCTGCAGAAGAAATCAATGGGAAAAAAGGGTGTTGTACTAATTGAACGAGCCTGAGATAATAATTCACCCGTTTTATTGATTGTGGTGTAGCATCATCGTCATCATGCTTCAAGAACCACTAGCAGGGATACCATCATATCTTAATGATTGATTGCCCCCGATTAATCATTTTCATAATTATTCAGATCCTTTCTCAAGAAAACAAGAAATCATTCATCAGATGTGGTTCCACCCATCTTGAGCTGATAATGTTGTAACCAATCAATCATGGTACCAATCTCACCTCAAGCATTTTCAAGTGCATGGGATCCAATCCAAGCAACACATGGAGGAGGGAGGTGCTCATGCTTGCTTTACCACCTTTAACCTTGCACTACATACATCTGATCCGCAAAAGGCTGAAAAGCTCTCATCACCCTAGTGCCAAAGTGGTTAAGCGAGGGAGCCGGTAGAGTGATAAATAAACAGAGCAGAGAGAGAGAGAGAGGGCTTTGGCCTTTGGCGTAGATCAGAGATAGATGCGGCCGTACGCCGGACAGACAGCAGGGACACACCGGTGGTTGGCGGTCGATCGATCGATCTGCACACGTACGTGCCGCCAGGATAAGTACCGGAAGGTGACCACGCCCGTGTGCCTGCACATGCGCGCTTCACGCCGCCAATCAATCCCGCCGCAACCAACACATGTACCGGGACTGAGATCCGGTGCCTCGCCAGAGGCAAGGCACGCTGTGCCTCGACCCACAACATCCATCATCCGTTCCAATCCAACGGACAACAATGCTCAACAGTCCATGAACATCACGTGTTGGCACCAAGGAAGGCATCGATGCGAGAAGGGAAAATTATCAGATCGGAGCTCTGCTGCCGTGGGAGAGGGCGGGGAGCAAGCTCCAGCGCCGGCCACCGGAGAAAACGGCGTCGGAAAGCCCTCCGCCCCACTCCGACGACTCCTCCTCAGCGCCCTCCGCCCCCGCCGATGACTCCCTCTGTAATGTTAACTGAATGCCCATGTTCAGTTTTCTGCTAGGAGCAGTCTGAATGTGGACTGCTGGGATCGTTTGCCTGAAGAAACTTGACTACAAATTGTTGCTGGGACCGTGGCTGATAGCGGCAAGGACGCGCTCTGTGCTGAGAGGTCAGACATGGAAGAAGGGGCTTCGGAGTGGCCGTCGCCGGCGGCCGTCGGATGGGGCGGACGGAGCCGTCGGATGAGGGCGGAGAGAACAGCCAGAGGTGGGCGGAGGGGCCGTCGAGCCCGTTTTCTCCGGTGCACGTGGCCGGAGCTCACCCTGGATGTGCAGACAGAGCGGCTCCATGGACTAGGATGCAGCGGCCGCGGAATCGGAGGAATTTCGTCCGTGAACGCCGGCGTCCGGCGAATCTGTTTCCCTGTCCACGCTCGTTTGCGGTCCGTACCATGACTAGTGGGCTGTTGAGCATTGTTGTCCGTTGGATTGAAATGGATGGTGGATGTTAGGGGTCGAGGCACAGCGTGCCTTGCCTATGGGGAGGCACCGGATCTCAGTCCCATGTACCGTCTGTTCCCAGGATAAGTGAACGGCTGGGATGGTCTGCTGGGTGAAGGAAATATGGCTTGTTGTTCTTCGTTTGGGAAATTGGGAGGGTGGCACGGGACTTCACTCGAGTGTGCTGCCAATGCATTGCATGTTGCGACTCAGACAAAAGGGTGCACGTGAGCACGTTTTGGCTTTTGGATGGAATCCCATGCATGAATGCCGTGCTACACTGCTGAAGTACATGGGATGATGTTTGCTTCCTCCGTCAGTGCTAAATCTAGCAACCTTTGGTGGCCTTGGGTTATTCAAGAAAGAAATCATCAGCTAGCTGAACAATCATCTTACTGGATGTGACGATTCATGGCATGATACAGCAATGGCCTGGACTATTTGCATGGATAGTATACGAATCCAACGTGCAACACATTAGGTGCGGACTAGGAGTGAGCAGTGACCATCTACTATACAGATTCCACTTTCTTTTATACTGTAGTAGGAGAGTCACCGCGGGCTGCTATGCGTCCTTTTCCCTCATCTGTACGTTCTGATGCTCATCATTTTTTGCTCGATAGACATGGACCTTTGGGATCGTGATGGGTAGGTGAGGGGACATGTGGTTTAAGTGATGCTACTCAGTACTCACCACAACGTCATGGATGCCACCGACATCGATATGTTTCATTAGCATTTAGGCTGGTTTGTTCCTTTAGCACGTCAACAACCTAACCTACTTAATTATTCACGGTATTGATGCTCGTGATTGCTGCAATCTCCCTGCCATGCAGATAAAAAATTACATGATGCTTTTCGGGCTACGCACAGTGGAGAGTAGGTTAGACTAGTAACATGTAGTATATGTTAGACTACCTATAGTGGAAGTAACATATGTAGTAACGTAAGTGTCACATAAGCACAAATGATGATGTGTCATTCAATTAAAGAAGAGAGAGATGGTGGTGGTATCATAGATAGATACCGTAACATAACGGATTTCGAGGCAAGATGCGTCTATAGGCTAATAAATGTATGATTATATGATACCACACATATGTTACTACCCACTATAGAGGTAGTAACATAGACTAGTATCATATGCATGATACTAGTGTATGATACTCCCCACTATGAGTAGTCTTACTATTCTAAGTTACTATCTCCATAGTGCAGAGTAACATGTGTGTACTGTCATATTTATTAAGTTGCACATCTTGCCTTGAAATGTGTGATATTACGGTAACATACTATGTTATCACAACAATCTCTCTCCTTATTAATTACCTGCTACGTCAGATTTTTTTGCCTACGTGGCACTGATGTTATTACTCATTTTACTCCCACTGTGATCAGTGTCAAACAACCGTCGATACAAAAGCTCACGTAACAGGCTCCTCGTCCGAGACGTTTCCGCGAGATCCTTAAGTCTGAGGTTAATTAATTTGAGACAATCATTTGATGCAATTTACACTAGAGGGGTTTTCTATATGCAGAGTGCAATAGGTTAAGCACTGTAGAAACACTTTACAAGAAACCCAGCCGTAAAATCCCAATAACTAAAGAGGAACTTGATTCAAGCCACATGCCCTAGCCCTCAAACTATCTTTTTTTCTACTAAAAAACTACTATATCTCTCCTTCATATAAATTGATCGGTCCCCTTTACTCGGGTGGTTATTTAGAAAGAAAACAAACGATATCGTCCTGCTCCAACTCTCGCAATGTTGGAGGAAACGAAAATATGGGATCATGCTCCAACTCAAAGGGCGAGGCACACACCCGATGACCAAGGTTCTTCCTCGTCGGTACAGACTAATGCGATGAAGGGGTTCACATGATTTTCCTGTCAATAGAAAACTCAACCCTGAACAGTTTTCAAGTTCAAATTAATAATCTTGAATGCATGTCCATCTCATACGACTCGAATACCGTCTTGGATGAAAACCTTGTCATCTCAAGCCCTCTATCTCAGATGGTTTTCATTCCAAACATTTCAAAACAAATAGTGTCGGATGGCAGATTTGAACTATTTGAAATTGCATTTTGCGCAACAAAGGATTTTCAATACAGACTAAAGATTTTGAAAAATAATTCACAGAACCAACATGCAGACGAGTATATATTTCTATCTTTTGGTGGTTAATATAAGCTGAGCAATCGTAATGTGCAAATGATATATGCACTTAGGTGAAAGCACGAGTCCTTGTATCTAGTCTCGTCCGATAATCATGCACTATATTAGTTTGGGGTCATCTTCATGTATGAAGAAGTTAAATAGACACAGCCAAGTTAATTATCACTAGTACAGAACGACACATCGGATACCCTCTATGGTAACGGCAGGAGATAGGCGACGGAAAATCACGATTTTAGCGTTGCGGACGAGGCCTGGCAGAACTGGGCCGCGGCTGGTCCGTCAATATTGGTTACGGAGAGTTTTAGATCTCCGTTACCAAAAGTATTGGCAACGGTCATAAATTTCTCTCCGTTTTCAATACGTATCTCTATGGCAACGGTTGTGGAAGGAGATCCGTTTGCGATGTGTTTGGGAAATTGCAGTTGCAAACTGGAAGCGAGCCTGTTCAATGCGGCTTAATTCATGAGGGATTGGAACCGCCTGCTCGCCGCTAATAAAATGTGACTGGAACCACGCGAGGCCAGGCCATTCTTGCATTCTCCCCTTCGTTCTCTCACACGTTCTCTACCACACTAGCACAACCGCCATGGAGGAACCCTGGTGGCAGAACGAGGAAGTCCCGAGCGACGACGCGAGCGGTGAAGACCGCGGTGAAGTCCCATGGTGGGATCAAGACGGGCCGCCGGACTCAGACCACGACGACTCGGACCCGCCGTCTTCATGCTCTGTAGAAGACGACTCCGACGACTCGGACCCGCCGTCTTCACGCGAAGGAGAAGACCACTACGACGAGGACGAGGCGCCGGAGGAAGAGGAGCCGGAGGAAGAGGAGCCGGAGGACCCGCCGGAGCCGTATTCTAGCCAGGAAGAGGAAGACTCCGATGAGGAGGAGGAACACGCCGCGCCGCGGATGACAATGGCGCGGAGGCAGGGCATAAGAAGAACAAGTAGAGTAGATAGTTAGTTCAATTCTACTGTATCGATCCTCCGTAAGTAGGCCCAGTGTGTCAGTGAAGAAATTAAAGGAAACGGTTGTTTATCGCCTCCGTTTGCGATATTCTACTTTGTGCTATAAATGTGCCACTGAGGCAACCCTAACGCTCTCGCTCTCACTCTCACTCTCACTCCACAGTCACAGTGTGGCGGCGGCTCCAAGCAGCACCAGACCTAACCCTTATCTCGCAGATCTGAGCGGCGCGTCGGATCGGCATCGCCGCCGCGCATCTTCCCCCGGTGGCGCGTCGGCGAGCCGCCGCGCATCTTCCCCAGCGGCGCGTCGACGAGCCGCCGCGCATCTTCCCCGAGTATGTCACCGACGCGGATCTGCTGGTCTATTTCCGCGCATCTTCCCCGAGTATGTCGCCAACTAGATATTACATTTTGTTTGAAGTAGCATAGAAAACTTGTCTAGTATTGTGTTGTGTCTAGTATTGTAGTACTGCCGATGATGAATACACCCCTCAATACTAGATCTTACACTTTATTTAAAGTAGCATAGAAAACTTGTCTAGTATTTGAAGTCTAGTATTGTGTTGTGTCTAGTATTTTAGTACTGCCGATGATGAATACACCCCTCAATACTAGATCTTATACTTTATTTAAAGTAGCATAGAAAACTTGTCTAGTATTTGAAGTCTAGTATTGTGTTGTGTCTGTTTGTAGTACTGCCGATGATGAATACATCTCTCAGTACTAAATCTTGCACTATTTAAAGTCTAGTAGGGTAAATTAATTTCAACTCTTTGTAGTACTACCATGATGAATAGATCCCTCACTACTAGTCACAACTTTTTGTCAATGTGCTAATCCTCGTTATGCTTTTGTGTAGCTAGTGTATGAAGTAATAGTATATTTCGGTGACAATGCATAATAATGGTGAGGCTCTTGAAGGAAACATCACCTTCAAGTTCTGCCTCCAAATCGTTTGGATCGGACTGCAAGCACACGGATATAGGCGCTTAAGGTGTAAACTGTTTTCATCTTAAATTGTATTTATGTCATGTATCATCATATTTGGCTCTTTTCTAACTAGTCATCCATGTCTTTTATATGCAGAAACGCCATGCGGATCCAAACAAGCTTTAAATGAGCTAAATACGAAGTGGGATCATATGCGTGAACCGTCGCTGTTGTGATGTTTCGCTGCACTGTTCAAAACACTTTTTTAATTAAGAGTGTCTTGGACAGTGTGGCCGAAATGTCACAGCGGTGACGTTATTATATTTTGGCGATACCGTTCAAGATGGAGCAAGACTCAGTACGAAGAATTTGGTAAAATTAATTTGCCACGGAGGCTTGCGAGTTCGGTGTGGTTTATGATTTTCAGTTTCTCCATCTATTTTTGGGATGTGTGTAGCAATTTGGCTGCAGATGTGATTTGGAGAAGCATGAAACTGCTACTCGAGTCTATTGTTAGCTCGGATACCGTTTTCGGTGCTTCAGAGCTGAGGAAGAAGGTGGAGCTGGAGAAGAGTGGAGTAACATAAAAGTTAAGTTTAGAGAGGCATGAGAATGATAGAATTAGCGAGGCATATGTAACTCATATTTTGATGCTATGTAATGGTGATAACTATTATATACGTTATGAATGAATTTGCTAGCAACTTTGTGCTTCTGCTGTGAGATTTTGAATGTCAATTGGTAATTGTATTACTGTTGTAGGCTTATGAAGAAACCTCAATACAAACGAGTAAAAAAAGAATCTCCGTTTCTGATGTCCCGATACATCGGCAACGGAGATTGGTTGGCAACCGTAGCCAAAATCAGGCCTCATCGGTGACGGTTTTTGGCCTCCGTTCCCGATAAGGGCCTCCACATCAGCCACGGGGGCGGGGACACGGACCCTTTTTTCCGTTTCCGACGGGGGTTTTGGCCCGTTTCCGATGTGTCGTTCTGTACTAGTGTATGCAGGCTCGTTTAACTACTTACAAGTATTTTGGGCTTTCAATCTACTTTATATAGATTGCTTAACACCTAACACAAGCAGGAAAGTGCTTATAGGTGTCCACTTACCAGTGGTGGGTCACCTTAAATCATTTGGGTTGTACGGAGAGGAGGGCAGAGCGAGCGGAGGTGAGGGCCGACAAGCGGGCGCGCAAGGCCGCGGCCGAGGCGCAGCTCTACGGCCACACCACCTGGGCTGAGGATGATCCCAGGTGGGTGGATTTCACCACCTCCACTGACAACACCACCTCCGACGAGGACGAGGAGTAGATTTAGGGGTTTATTTTCAGTATGAACTAGATGAACTGCCTTTTCAGTTCATTTTTACCTGTCTGTTTGATCCTTTTTCAGTCACTTTTTTAAGGCGTTAGCGCGCCTGGAATAGCTGCCTACCCGCGCGCTAAATTATCCAGCGTCTGGAAAACCATCCCCCTCCCAGCGCGCTAAAACGCTGATTCGGCGCTGTAAAAGAATTTTAGCGCGCCGGCCTATCCAGCGTCTGTTGGAGATGCTCTTAGTCTTAGTACATTGTAGGGGAACAACCTGTATGGACGCTGATCATGGGAGGCTTACAGTAGTCCAAGTCAAAGCGGAAAGTGTTATTTGCTCCCGAGCTCCAGTGCTCACTCCATTTAAAAAAAATCGAAAATTATATTTTTGAGTTTTAAAAATTCTGAAAAAAATCGCGGGTGTAGTCAATGGTGTATCCTATAAACGTGCAAAATTTCAATTTGAAATACTTCATACTATGGGCTATACAAAAATAATAAAATCTGGTAACACTTAAAAATTTGAAAATAGACATATTTAGATCCATAACTTGTCATTTTTTAATAGCTCAAAATACAAAGTATTTGGAGGTGAAATTTTACACGTTCGTGAAATATACTATTGGCTACACCCGGAGATATTTTCAGAATTTTTTGAATCTCATAAATATAATTTTTGAATTTTTTAAATTGGAGGATCATTGGTGCCCGGGAGCAAAAAGTTTGTACCACAAAGTCAAAGGTGCTTGTTAGTACAGTGTTGTAAGAAGGAACAACCTCAAATATATACGTACCACTGTCCCATGAGCATCATTCAACTCATGTTATGAAACATACGTTCACTGCACTCGATACCATTGACTTGTACTACAGTCTAATTTAGCCATGATCTGATTGCCAACGATTACCATCGGCGGACATGAGATAAGTGACTTGGCGAGCTAATACCTAAACTTGAACTCTAAAATAGCACTCATTCCTAAACACATTGTTGTACAATCACAATCTTATCTGAGAGTTTCGTACAGCTGCTTGAAACTCGGAATCGCCAATTTGGAATGGGCAAACTAAATTCAGCTGTTTGGTGTGGTCTGCCCTGGAAACATGCTCCAATTCCGAGCGAGCCCTGCGCCCTCGCGCGCACCTCCACCCTCCCCCGTCGACCAAACTCGCGTCCTCGCTCGCTCGGGCAATAGGTCGAGCTGGACACAAACTGGCGGCGGCGACCGGCGGTAGGTTCCCTCTCCCTGTCCCTGCTCTCCATCTATCTCTCCCCGCCATCCTCTCCCTCTCCGTGTCCTCCTCCTTCGTCTGGCCCGAGCGCGGCCCAGCGTCCCCTCCCGTGAGCCGCGTCTGAAACCCTTGATCGACCGACAAGAACGGCGGCGGTAGGTGAACGGCGGCGGGATTGGTGATACGTCTCAAACATATCTATAATTTCTGATGTTCCATGTTGATATTATACCAATTGTTACATGTTTTATATACACTTCATAGGATTTTTATGCATTTTCTGGGATTAACCTATTAACAAGATGCCACAGTGCCAGTTCCTGTTTTCTGCTGTTTTTGTATTCCAGAAAAGCTAGTCTGGAAATATTCTCGGAATTGGACGAAACTTGGACAGAACCTCCTATTTTTCCAACACGAAGACGGAGTCCAGAGGAGAGACGGAGGAGGGCCACGTGGCACCCACACCATGGGGCCGCGCGGGCCCCCTGCCATGCCGTGGGGTGGTGTGGGGCCCACGTGGCTCTGCAGCCGCCGCCCTTTCGCCTATTTATTCTTCCCGACGTGAAAACCCTAAATATCCGAGCCATTATCCACGAAAAGTTCCAGAGACGCCGCCGCCGTCAACCCTAGCTCAGGAGGGTTCAGAAGCTCTTCTCGGCACCCTGCCGGAGAGGGGAATCATCACCGGAGGGCTCTACATCACCATGCCTGCCTCCGGAGTGATGCATGAGTAGTTCATCCTTGAACTACGGGTCCATGGCAGTAGCTAGATGGTTGTCTCTCCACTTTATGCTATCATGTTTAGATCTTGTGAGCTGCCTATCATGATCAAGATCATCTTATTGTAATGCTACATGTTGTGTTTGCTGGGATCCGATGAATATTGAATACTATGTCAAGTTGATTATCAATCTATCTTATATGTTATTTATGATCTTGCATGCTTTCCGTTACTAGTAGATGCTTTGGCCAAGTAGATGCTTGTAACTCCAAGAGTGAGTATTTATGCTACATAGTGGGTTCATGCCTCCGGTAATCTGGGAGAGTGACAATAACTTCTAAGATTGTGGATGTGCTGTTGCCACTAGAGATAAAATAACCGATGCTTAGCTTAAGGGTGCGCCGTTAGGTCTAATGCATTTGTTTACATTACGCACATTACTTAATGCAATTATCCGTTGCTTGCAACTTAATACCAACGGGGAACTCGGTATGACAACCTGGCGGTGGATTATTAGTCATAGACGGTGTTTGATAACGGTCTATGTATTTTGTCGTAATGCCCACATGAATATCATAGTAATCATCATGTCATATATATGCATTGTCATGCGCTCAATATTTTATCAATTGCCCAGCTGTAATTTGTTCACCCAGCATGTTAGTTATCATTATGGAGAGACACCACTAGTGAACTGTGGACCCCGGTCCATTCTTTTACACTGATAATACAACCAACTGCAAACACTGTTCCTTTTCATTCTCTGCAATTTACTACTGTTTTCCACACCATACGTTTAATCCTTTGTTTTCAGCAGGCCGGTGAGATTGACAACCTCACTGTTTCGTTGGGGCAAAATAGTTTGATTGCGTTGTGTGCAGGTTCCACGTCAGCGCGCCACTGACAACCTTCAGAAGTGATTTCTTGCTCCTACTGGTTCGATTAAACCTTGGTTTCATACTGAGGGAAAACTGCTGCTACACTGCATCATACCTTCCTCTTGGGGTCTCCCAACGAACATGTGATCCACGCAATCAAGCATATTTTCTGGCGTCGTTGCCGGGGAGCGGAAGCACTTCGGTTCAGAAATCTCCTTGCTTCCCCTTCCACACGCCATATTTTCTGGCGCCGTTGCCGGGGAGCAAGAGGATTTCTACAAGGGGAGTTTCACGCTTCCAATCTCTTTACTTTGTTATTGTCTTGCTTAGTTTATTTTTATTTAGTCTTGTTTGCTTTATTTATCAAAAATATAAAAAAATTAGTTACTTTTATTTTCAAGTTGTTATCTTTCTGTTTTATTTAATTTTGCTAAAATGAGTACCCCTGAGAACACTAAGTTGTGTGATTTCACTAGCACGAACAACAATGATTTCATTAGTACACCTATTGCTCCACCTGCTTCTAACGCAGAATTCTATGAAATTAAACCTGCACTTTTAAATCTTGTTATGAAAGAGCAATTCTCTGGTGTTAGTACTGATGATGCTGCTGCTCACCTTAATAATTTTGTTGAACTTTGTGAGATGCAAAAGTATAAGGATGTAGATGGTGATATTATTAAACTGAAACTTTTTCCTTTCTCTTTGAGAGGACGTGCTAAATAATGGTTGCTATCTTTGACTAGAAATAGTATTGATTCATGGACTAAATGCAAAAATGCTTTCATAGGAAAATATTATCCTCCTGCTAAGATTATATCTTTGAGAAGTAGCATTATGAATTTCAAACAATTTGATAATGAGCATGTTGCTCAAGCTTGGGAGAGAATTAAATCATTGGTAAAGAATTGTCCCACCCATGGACTGACTGCTTGGATGATCATCCAAACCTTTTATGCAGGACTAAAATTTTCTTCAAGAAACCTATTGGATTCGGCCTCTGGAGGTATGATACGTCTCAAACGTATCTATAATTTTTGATGTTCCATGCTTGTTTTATACCAATTGCTACATGTTTTGCATCTACTTTATATCACTTTTATACATTTTCTGGGACTAACCTATTAACAAGATGCCGAAGTGCCAGTTCCTGTTTTCTGCTGTTTTTGTATTCCAGAAAAGCTAGTCTGGAAATATTCTCGGAATTGGACGAAACTACACGGGAGTCCCTATTTTACCAGAACACATCTGACGGACCAAAGAGGCGACGGAGAGGAGCCACGTGGGCCCCACACGTGGCCAGGGCGCGGGCCCCCCTTCTGCCGCGCCCTGGGTTGGTGTGGGCCCCACAGGCCTCTCCAGCCGCCGCCCTTTCGCCTACTTATTCCCCCCGACGCGAAAACCCTAAGTGCCTGAGCAAATATCCACGAAAAGTTCCAGAGACGCCGCCGTCGTCAACCCTAGCTCGGGAGGGTTCAGAACCTCTTCCCGGCACCCTGCCGGAGAAGGGAATCGTCACCGGAGGCTTCTACATCGCCATGCCTGCCTCCGGAGTGATGCGTGAGTAGTTCATCCTTGGACTACGGGTCCATAGCAGTAGCTAGATGGTTGTCTCTCCACTTTGTGCCATCATGTTTAGATCTTGTGAGCTGCCCTACATGATCAAGATCATATTATTGTAATGCTACATGTTGTGTTTGCTGGGATCCGATGAATATTGAATATTATGTCAAGTTGATTAGCAATCTATCTTATATGTTATTTAAGATCTTGCATGCTTTCCGTTACTCGTAGATGCTTTGGCCAAGTAGATGCTTGTAACTCCAAGAGAGAGTATTTATGCTAGATAGTGGGTTCATGTCTCCGTTTAACCTGGGACAGTGACAGAAAGTTCTAAGGTTGTGGATGTGCTGTTGCCACTAGGGATAACCTAACGATGCTATGTCCACGGACATATGTGTTTGTTTACATTACGCACTTTACTTAATGCAATTATCCGTTGCTTGCAACTTAATACCAATGGGGGACTCGGATGACAACCCGGCGGTGGATTAGTAGTCATAGATGCTGTTGGATAACGATCTATGTATTATGTCGTAATGCCCAATTAAATATCATAGTAGTCAACATGTCATGTATATGCATTGTCATGCGCTCACTATTCGTCAATTGCCCAGCTATAATTTGTTCACCCAACATGTTAGTTATCTTTTATGGAGAGACACCACTAGTGAACTGTGGACCCCGGTCCATTCTTTTACACTGATTAAACAACCACAAACTGCAAACTGTTCCTTTTTCATTCTCTGCAATTTAATACTCATTTTCCACACCATACGTTTAATCCTTTGTTTTCAGCAAGCCAGTGAGACTGACAACCTCACTGTTTCGTTGGGGCAAAGTAGTTTGATTGTGTTGTGTGCAGATTCCACGTCAACAGTCCAGACTCTCATCAACAACACTATTTTTCTGGCGCCGCTGACAACCTTCTGAAGAGTTGCTGCTCCTACTGGTTCGATAACCTTGGTTTCTTTCTGAGGGAAAACTTGCTGCTGACTACATCATACCTTCCTCTTGGGGTCTCCCAACGAACGTGTGTTTCACGTCATCAAGGTACCTTTATGTCCATCACTTTGGGTGCTGCAACAAAGGTTCTTGATGATATGATGATAAATTATTCTGAATGGCACACCGAAAGAGCTCCACAAGGTAAGAAGGTAAATTCTGTTGAAGAAACCTCTTCCTTGAGTGATAAGATTGATACTATTATGTCTATGCTTACAAATGGAAAGATGCATGTTGATCCAAATAATGTTCCTTTAGCTTCTTTGGTTGCTCAAAAAGAGCATGTTGATGTGAACTTAATTAAAAATAATAACTTCAACAACAATGCTTATAGGAATAATTTTGGTAATAGCAATTATAAGCCCTATCTTTTTAATAGTGGCAATGGTTATGTTATTTCTTATGGTAATTCCTACAACAATAATAAGAGTGTACCCTCTGATCTTGAAGTCATGCTTAAAGATTTTATTAGTACACAAACTGCTTTCAATAAATCTGTTGAGGAAAAGTTTGGGAAAATTGATGTTCTTGCCTCTAAAGTTGATAGTCTTGCTCTCGATGTTGATTTGTTAAAAATTAAAACTATGCCTCAAGATGTTAAAGAGAGCAAAACTCTCAATGCTATTCAAGTTAAAATTGATAATAATGTGAGGATGTTAGCTGATTTACATGCTAGGTGGGCAAGAGAGGATGAAATTGCTAAAAAGAATAGTATTGCTAGAGTTTATACTATTACTACTACTGAAAATGCTATAAACTCAAGTGTTGACAAACCTCCTACTATCAATGGTAAAGTAATTGGTGTTGGCAATGTCTCTACTTCTGTTGCAAAACGGTTAAATTGCCTGAAAACACTGAAACTGTTCCTGATAAAAATGCTGAAATTTTTCGAGATGTGGGAGACAATGGTCATATTACTTTTGATAATAATGACTTTGATTTTGATGGTTGCAATATTTCTGAAGTAATTAAGTTCTTGCAAAAGCTAGCTAGAAGTCCTAATGCTAGTGCTATAAACATGGCTTTTACTAAACATATTACTAATGCTCTCATGCAAGTTAGGAAAGAGAAATTAAAACATGAAGCTTCTATCCCTAGGAAGTTAGAAGATGGTTGGGAGCCCATCATTAAAATGAAGTTGAATGATTTTGATTTTAATGCTTTATGTGATCTTGGTGCTAGTATTTCTGTTATGTTTAAGAAACTCTATGATATGCTTGATTTCTGTTATGTGACCTTTGGAACACTGTTATTTGGATGTTCACCTTGCTGATAATACTATAAAGAAACCTTTGGGAAGAGTTGATGATGTTTTTATAATGGTTAACAATAACCTTGTCCCCGTTGATTTTGTTGTTTTGGATATTGAATGCAATGCTTCTTGTCCTATTGTTTTGGGAAGACCTTTTCTCAGAACTGTTGGTGTTATTATTGATATGAGAGAGGAGAATATTAAATATCAATTCCCACTCAAGAAAGGTATGGAACACTTCCCTAGAAAGAAGATGAAGTTACCTTTTGATTCTATTGTTAGAGCAAATTATTTTGTTGATGCTTCATCACTTGGAAACACTTGATTCTTACTTTCTGCGCCTAGCTGAAAGGCGTTAAAGAAAAACGCTTATGGGAGACAACCCATTATTTTATTTCTGCAAAAAAAAATTTGAGTCAAGGAGTTGTTTAATTCTGTAACAATCACTTTGTATCTTTATTTTATCGCATTGTTGTGCCAAGTATTGCCTCTAATAGGAAGATGATGCTAGATTTGGATTTCTGCGCAGGAACATATTTCTGCTGTTCACCGTTTTACTTCTGTAAAATCACAGAAAAAATATTTAAATCTGCAATTTTTTGTGCGTGATCCTCAGATATGTACGCATTTTTCGTTAGTTTAAAGTTTTTCGATCTGAGCAACGTAAGTGTCTCGAAAAAATTCGTCTTTGCGGACTGTTCTTTTTAGACAGATTCTGTCTTTTATTTTTCGCATTCTCTCTTTTACTAGTGTTGAGTGGAATTCTTTTTTAGGGTGAAGAGCTTCACATAACATCAGTGACAGTAGCTAATGTTAAAAGTAACGGTCATGTTTGTGTCCTTATAGAACATTCGAGTTTTTGATTGTGCACTAACCCTCTAATGAGAATTACTTTGAGTTTGGTGTGGCGGAAGTTTTCAAGGGTCAAGAGAGAAGGATGATATAATGTGATCAAGAAGAGTGAAGAGTTTAAGCTTGCGGATGCTCCCATGGATCGCCCCAGCATATTTCAAGAAGACTCAAGCGTCTAAGCTGGGCATCCCCTTTTTCATCAGCAACTTATCAGGTCATCTCTAGTGAAACTATATTTTAATTCTTTCACGTCATATGTGCTTTACTTGGATCGTCTGTGTGCTTTTATTTTCAGTATTTTATTTTTCTTATGGTCAACTTGATTGGACCCCAGCATTCTTGATCGGGAGAGAGACACGCTCGCTTTTTCATATGAATACTCCTATTCTTCACTTATACTTGTTGAGTATTCTTATCTAGCTATTGCTATGCTTTTAGCTCCTGTTTTGCATGCATCTCTTATTCAGATCTGTTAGTTCTTTTAAAGAAAGTACTCTCTTACTTCACTTATAATTGTTTGGAGAGTTTATGTTGAAATAAATTGATTGGTGTTTGGTTGGAACAGAAAATGTTGCATGTGGTAGATGGTATAATGGAAAAAGCTTACATATTGTTGTAGATCATTGTATTGGATAATTTGATACTTGTCAATTGTTTTGAGTTATCAAGTAGTTCATGTTTAATCTTTTGTATCATGTAGTTAAAACCTATTAATGAAGAACTACCGTAAAGCTCGTTGAAATTTGGTTTGCATGATTGGTATCTCTAAGGTCTAGATATTTTCTACTAAAAGGGTTTGGTTAACAAGGAAGACAGTGTAGAGTCTTATAATGCTTGCAATATGTTTTCATATAAATCTTGCTGTGTCGGTTGATATCCTGTGTTGTCTTCAAATAACCTTGTTAGGCTAAACTCTGTACTGAGAGAGAATGCTTCTCGTGCATCCAAAACCTAGAGCCAAAATCCATGCCATCTGTGTCCACCATAACTACCTATGGTGACATGCCGTTTGCATGTCACCTGATCTCTGTCCGCCTCTCACCGCTTGAACAGACAAACCTTTTCCCTACCCCCGCCGCGCCGTCGATGAACTTCCAGATGGCGTCGAGGTGCGCGGCGAGGCTTCCACAGCCACTGTGCACGGCGCCGAAGTCCCGTTGGGCGAGATCGCGGGTCTCGCTGCCCCCGGCGCAACCCAGTATGTTATTGCCTTTCGAATCCCTCTCTGGCTTGAGATGCATTGTTACTCTGTCTGGGGGATTATGAGATTTTCCGTGCGTTTTGGCAGAAGGACGTGCAGTTGTGTGCGCCGTTAGCTTCAGGCCATGTATCGACATTCACAAGGTGAGTTGGAACGGAACACTTGCCCCGTTGTGATCGATCAGTAGTTGTTTGTTACTCTGACAGGATTGCAAATCGATGCCCAGTTTTTCGTGGGTAGCTAGGAGTAGCAAACTGTGCTCACCGTTAGATTTGGCTGTGGTATGATTCACAAGTAGACCACTAGTGCTAGAATTAGCCAAGACTCTCGGACCAGTACATTTATTTGTACAGCTACACCATCGCTTTGCAATCATTAAAATTTAGACACCTAATGAACAGCATTTTTATCTGATAATCTTGTTTTTACAAACTCCTAGGGGAAAGTTAAACAGATTGTTGGCTCCACTCTCCGGGATGCAACAGATGATGGCACAGCACTAGTGACGAACTTTGAATCGGACAAGTCTGCAGCAGAATTTGCGAATGTTTATAAAGAAGATGGACTTTTTGGTGGGCATGTCATAATGCTTGGTGGAGACGACGCGAGCCGCTCTGCTTCCCTGGAAGCACTACATGCATATCCTGGTGAGAATATTTTATCTAGTTATTAGTTGTTGCCTGAAACAGTGTTATTCATTTTGTTTTCTTCATGTATAAGTGTATAACTGTGCATGATAGTTTGTTGTTCAATGTTATTTATGATATTTGTTTGGAGTAAAGCCGCATTTTCATTCTGTATTTTGTCACCTTTTGGGGAATCTGGATTTTTATACGGTTACTTATGTTTTATATATTGATAGCTAAACAATAAAACGTTCTATTTGAGAACCTATGTGAGGTAGCATTTAAGTTCGATGAAGAGTTCTTTCTGTTGAAAGTAACCATGGTGTGCAACTTCATAATATGTGACACACATCTCAAGCAGTGAACCGCTTGTGCATATTTGGTTCACTATATTCACCAGCAGCATAGATTTGTTGCTGATAGAGTGATAGTCTATTAACTTCAGTTCAACTTAATATCTGGTAAGCCTTCTTTGAGACTACATACTGAATTTTGTCCTTATTGCAACTTGCACGAGCCCCATATCTGGTCGAAGACTATTGCCATCAATTTTATTCTTGGGAGTGTGCATGTGCGAAGCATGTACAGTCCACACTCCATTATTAGGGAAGACTCTTCTACGTGGTTAGTGTTAGTCAGCTTAATGAGAATTCATGGCGCCCATCTCGAGTTCGAAATGAACGGTATCGGTCCCGTTAAATCAGCTCATAGCACAGATTTGTGACTAGTAAAGATAAGCATATGCATTATAATTAGTTTGCAACCAAGAACTTCACCTTAAATCTTTAAATTTATTAGTTCTCTGAAATTAGCTTCTCAAGTTAATTATGGATATACATTTTTGTGTCATTCAGCTATTCAAATCAGCAACAGCACAACGATCTGATTTATCTACTTTACTGTTTGTTTCCATTTAAGCAATGAGATACCATCAAGTTGATGTAATGTCATAAACCTGGGCTATCATAATACTAGGTGGTTTGCAAGTTGGAGGTGGAATAAATTTGGAGAATGCAATGTCTTACCTTAATGAAGGGGCAAGCCACGTGATTGTAACTTCTGTACGTTTTTATGCTCTAGTTTTGTGTAATATTTCCGTTATATTTTTCTTCATGCCATAAAACCTCTTTTTACGTGTTCATGCAATGTCTTACCTTAATCAGCAAAAAGCATTGTGTTTCAATGCGTTGATAGAAAAAGAAGGTTTCTGTACAAGTCCAAGAAAGGATGGCATGAAAGCTTTGATTACCTCTGTTTTTTAAATGTATATATGTACATTACCTTATGGAGTAAGATTAGCCCACATCATATTTCCCACTTATTCATCTCTTGTTTGGACAATTTGTGATTTTTTCTTCTTCAATATCGATATTGTTTTTTCTCTAAACCTAAAATGATGCCAGAGCAAGGTTACCTATAGGTCTATTGGTAATCACTTACACACAACTGTTACAAATTATCTTCTTCACCTTGTAAATGTTATTTTTGTCACATTTTTGGCTACTCTATTGCCAATCTGATTGCTTTTCTTGATGCAAAGACTCCCTAAAAGCCAGCTTTAGTTGTAACATGTTTTTTGAAGTTGAAAATGATTGGATTTTTTGTTTTTGGAACTAACTGGTTGGCACCTGCTTCTCAGGGCCTGGAAACATTTCCCATCTAGTTGGGTTGCTAATCAGTTTTCTTAAGACAATTCATTAGTTGAATATTTGTAACTTATGTATTTGAGTCTTCTATGCAGTATGTGTTTAGTGATGGCAAAATGAACATTGAAAGGCTGACGCAACTTGTGGAGCTTGTTGGGAAACAAAGGCTTGTTTTGGATCTTAGTTGTCGAAAAAAGGTACGGGAATAACCTTGTGTTCAAACGTTAGTATGTTAATGTGCAAATTTACGATGCTGCTTTCTTGTGGTTCAACTTTTGAATTTCATAAGAAACTATGAAATGTTCTAGAAGAAACATGGTCTGTTGCCCCTCTTCATCCAGGCATGTTGCATTGCCTTGCCCAAATGAAACAGTTACACGGAACATCGATAAGCTCACTGCATAAATAATAAACTTGAGAGTGGAACACAATCGTTTCCGATGGCTACTGTTATCTTATTGGTAGCTCTTTCTATCTTCAGATTATCTAACCAAAATATTTCTGGTTAGGATGGCAGGTATGCCATTGTCACTGACAGATGGCAGAAGTTCAGCGATGTTTTTGTGGATGGGCCAACATTAGAACATCTTGCTGCATACGCGGATGAGTTCTTAGTTCATGGAGTTGATGTGGAGGGCAAAAGGTGAACTGTATATTTTTCTATCAATTATTACTTCTTTTGTTGAGATGGTTTAGTGTAGTCACCCTTGATGGGATATAAGTGTCTTTGCCATTTAATTTCCCATAAATCAATAATTTATGTGATGGTGTGTGTGCCTTAGTTTATCGACTTTCAGAACTAATTTAATCTGCACAGATCCGTGTATTTTCATATGTAAGACACATTGAAGGATGAAGTTATGGTTTGCGTGGTTGATTGGACCAAGGGGTACATCTATGAGATTGGTCCTAGAGAAAATTCATCCATTTATTTTGTTGATATCCGTCATAGATGCTGATTCATACTATTGAGCAAAATCTATCAAACTCCATTGCGGTACAAGGACAATCCCATCCCATTCAGCAGCATCCCACAACCAAATACACTTTTATTTGCAGGCAGGAACTGTTTATACTTCTTTATGTGTTTAGTTACACTTCCCTCTTTTTCTTATAAGTGTATAAGTTACTTGTGACTCTTTAGCAGTGCACTTTTTATTTATCCATGTTTGTCAGTGCAAAAGCTTTTTTGAGCACAAGTAGTCTAATTTAAGCTAGTATATGAACTGCAGGTTAGGAATTGATGAGGAACTTGTGGCGCTGTTGGGACGTCATTCACCTGTATGTACAGTTCTATACTTGATGCATTAGTTTAAGTTCGAGTTTCCTGTTCTGTTTTGCCCCCTTTTTAAATCCCTTTATCATTTGTTTTCTCACAGTGACTTCATCTTGTACTTTTTTATCTAATTGGTGTGCCATTAACAAATCAATCACTTTTCACTTGCCACCCACCCAAAGGAAACGAAAACAAAATACCGTGTACATTTTTCTGTAAAGCAACTGAGCGAATGATGTGTAACAAGTTGAAGCCAAACAATTTATACTAGTTTCTCAACCATCTTTCCATGCTTGATTTTAGTGATTTAAATGCATTTCGATATGAAATTTAATTGACTGTTTTATTCTAGATGTTTTTGATCATCTAGAATAAAACATACTTCCTCCGGTCCACTATAAGGGTCGTGAGCAAACAACTAAACATGCACAAGCTGGTAGCATAAGTAGCGAACGTTTTTTAGGATCGGAGGGAGTAGTCAATTTTTTATGACTCTGTATGGTTAGTGTACTCAACATGCGCCTCTAATTTGTCTTTGGCTCTCTAGATACCGACAACATATGCTGGGGGTGTGTCAACAATGGACGACCTGGAGAGGATAAAGCAAGCAGGCAAAAGTCGGGTCGATGTCACTGTCGGCAGCGCCTTGGACATATTCGGGGGAGATTTGCCATACAGTGATGTTGTCCGTTGGCACACTGAGCAAAACATGGTTAGCCAACGGTGAAGAAATTCAGCTGTCTTTTCTTCTTCTATGGAGCATGATCGAAGTTGAGCCCATTTGTGATCCCCACTGGACCAGGTCAGGTTATAGGGCTCGTTGCGGACATTATTAGTGCGAACAGTTCAGTGGTTCTAGTGTGACAATGCCAAAGCTGAAGCAGAGGCGTCAATTCAGTATCGTCATCTGGACTAGTGAAACAGCTTGAATCGTTGCAGCCAGGCCAATCGGCATTGAGAGAGCACTGTACTTTACATTCTGTTGTATTGTAATGATGAATAAACAGAGGTTGAACACTTCAACTGCAGGGGTGTGCTAGCAGCATACGATCATAGCTGAAACTGCCGAACTGCTTGTCGTATCAAATTTGTTTAGTTTGTGTTCTGCACCTTGACCATTACCGTCTGGTTATGTGAACTGCTTGTCATAAACAATGAATTTCGTGTTGTGATTTTGCATGCTTATAGGATACAACATTGACTATATCCAGATTTTTCGAAGCTTGTAATATATTTTTTGATTGTTTTTAACAATCGGATCACTGGAGCTCGGGAGTCAAAATGACTCTCCGCTTGTTTGGGAACAACATTGTAGTCGAACATGTCAAAGCTGAAGCAGCTTGTGCAGGCGTCAGGTCAGTATTGTATTGTAATGATGAATGAACATCGGTTTGAACTGCGAAGTGTACCGGTGATGGACTCCCAATTTCCTTAACTAGACATCCCTCCTTGTTCCCCTATTTGCTGTTTTATGTAGGCCTGCACCTAAGATTTTGCAATAAGTTCATATGGTCTTGTCACTACTCACCTGATCTAGCTTGTCTGGATATTGCCATCTGGAGAAGTCATTCATTTTCCATCACTTCTGCTGTGAACAATACAGAAAAATGCATTAATTAAACAGTAAAGAGATACCAGGATGTTGGGCACCTTACAAACACAAGAAAATAAATTATTTATGAGAATACTTACAAAAAGTTTGTATTTGGAACTTTTGATATTTACTGGGGTTAGTCTTGCACAAAGTGGCATATGCACTCATTCGTTGACTTGAAGCCTGACACTTGTATTATGACAAAACTCAAAACATTAAAAAACCCTGCACTGCTAGCCATAATACAACCATCCACCAATGTATTCCTCTTGTACTGTATCTCTTAGATCCGTTGTATCCCAGCCACGGCCATACTGCATCAAGATGGCGCGGAAACTACTAACCTGTAGGAGATGTCTACTTTGAAGGACCCATCCGTCCTTCATTTCCACGTGGGTTCAAATAAGACAAGACAAGCAGAAAACCATTTTTCCATTACGAAAGAACAATCACCTGCAGAACATATCACATATTGCAATTTATAATGTCTTTAAACTTAAATAACGGTGTTCCTCAAAACAGCCATAACAACAAATGGTTAACTCGATGTACTGGATTCACCTTTAAACATATAGCATCGAGAAAGTTAAGAATAAAATAGTCCCCTTAAAATAAGGTAACATCTCTACTATATATAAAAGCGTGAAGCAATCGGGCCACTGTAGCTACAGTCCAGCGAGATAGCAGTGCCCGGCCGCCTCTCGGCCGTCCGATCGCCGATCCGACGGCCCGGAGACGGCCACGGCACTGTAGGTGGAACAGTAATACAGTGCGACCGTCCAGCGACGATCGGACGGTCCGGAGGACGCTCCCGTGATAGTTTTGTAAAAAACCCCTTCAGGAAAGCGAAAATCAAACCCGCAGTCCAGGATAACGTGTACCAAACGACAGAGGAGGACCTATTTGCAATTCCAAAAAACTATAGGGTCCTTCGCGAAAAATCGTCAGAAACTCCACCTGCCCTCTCCTCTCCCGCGCGGCCCGCAGCGCCGCCGCCGCCGCCGCCGCTTCTCGCCGCCGTTCCCGACCTCCCCGCACAGATCCACGACCACCACGAGCACCGCCGCCGTCGCCTCCGCCTCCTGCCCGACCACCACGTGCCAGGATGGCCGCACCGCGCGGGGATCGTCGGCGCCGTGCCGCGGTCCTCCGCCGCTTCTCGCCACCGCCGGCGCCTCTCCGGCATCCAATAGGGGGCGGCGCCGCCGCCAAAGCCCTCCCCGTGACGAGGCGCACACAACGCGCCCAGGCACGCGTGCTGGGACGCCGGCGTTCGCCGCCGGTGTCCGCCGCGCCGCCGCGGCCGAGCCACCGTCCCGGTGACGTCACCACTAACGTCACCGCGCGGTTGAGCTGGGCTGGGCCGCTTGATGGGCCGGCCCACCGCGCTGCACAGCCGGCTCAGCCTGTTTTCTTTTTTCTTTTTTTTCCCTACCTTTCCCAAATAAATTTAACAATTTGTAAAACACGACTTAAACCAGAAAAAATTGGTAAACATTTCCAAATCCACCCAAACCAAATTTCAATAAAAAAAGAGAGCCATTCCAACCACTTCACAACATTTTAAAGTTATTTCAAATTACAAACAAATCTTAAACAATAAAACCATTCGTAATTTACAAAATACATATATCGAATTAAAAATCCCACAAAACATACGGATGCGTGAATTTTAAAAATTTAAATTCTACTAACCATGGTAATAAAAAAAAACATGACTACAGTAATAATCACTTAATATTAAGCAAAATTTAACAAACGTAATCAAAATTCAAACACGAACAACCTCGCAAAATTACGTTTGCAAAACAAATTTACTTGAACTTTCACCAATTCAAGAAACAAACAATTTTAAAATATAGCCATTCGTATATTCAAAATTTGAATCCAAAAAAACAATTTATTAACATAACACAAACAAAAATTGCTCACTACTTATGCCATACGACCAAATTTCGCGTTTGAATACTTCGAAATTTAAACATCTTCCAAAAATAGGCATTCCACAAACGTAAATAAAATTTACAGACAAATTGCTTCCCAATTTTAAAAATTTCCCAAAATCAATCATTTTACAAACACTCCAAATTTAACAATTTCCACAACTCAATCAATTTGCAGACACAATTCCTTTCCCAAAATCCGACAAACCTAATTCCGAACAACTTCAAAGTACAACTATATAAAATTTGAACTTTCCACACCACACTATTTCTTCTTTTTAACCATAATTCCAAAATATGAACACACTTTTAAAGAACCTCTGCCTACAAATTTTTTTCCTTTTCCTACAACTGTTTTTCCTATTCTTTAAAAAACCTTTACCAAACTTCCCAACTACATGTTCAAAAAATTTCAAATATGCAAAATTGTAAAGCCTAAATCAAGTTCAAAAATGAATGTCTACCAAATTAAACAAATTTAAAACCCAACCAATTTTTTTTCTCTTTTACCGTAAACTTTCCCCTAATATTAAAAATCTATTTGAGCATTTCGAAACAAAATTCATATTTACATACCTTCCAAATTCAAACGCCACCCATCTCCAAACATTTCTAGATATCAAAATAATACAAATTTAAATATGTTTCAACACAAACATTCCAAAAAATTCAGCCCATTCTTCATTCTTTATTTCCAACAATTTCCACATTTAAAAAAAAAAAACTTCCAAATATAAAGACTTTCCAATTTCAAAATATACCGAACAGGTGCGGCATTGCCGCGCCCATATACCTAGTTTAAACTAATTTAGTGAACAAAAATAAAATTCTAAGAGATGTAAAGTAAGTACAAGTTTGAAAGAAGTTGGAATAGGTGGAGGAAAAATTTCAGGGAATCAAATGGAAAAACAGGCTCTACTGCACTTAAAGGATGACACTTGGACTTCCAAATTGAATTGCCAATACGCATTAGATATATCCAGCACAGCTATGCCTTTACATTTAGCAAATACACGTTGTAGGGTGTAAGCAGTACATGGTCATAGAACCAGCCTAGGGGATTGTAAAACTTTGACTAGAACAACAAGCCATATCTGAATATTCAGATGCTTCATGCATACAAACTGTCACTTGGCCTTCTTCCGTAACGGCGCTGAAGTAAGAGAAGGCAGTTCCCTCTTCTTGCTACAAGCAGTGGTTCTACCTTGAGGCTCATCGCTATCATCATCGCTCGCCTCATTCACCTCCTCAGTATTTCTTTTCTCTTCCTCCGCAGACTTTCTCTTCTGCGCATTCACCTTTCCGAGCAATCTCCTCTCAACCGGATCAGTGGGAGTTGCACGCTTCGCATTAGGTGCGACTTTAGCACCAAGACCAAGCCTAAAACAAATTTGTCAGCCTCTTAGAACAAACTATCGAGGAACAAATACTAAAAAGAAGCACTAATGAATGATACCCCGATGGTCGACCCTCAAAATCCTTATCGTTCAATTCACCTGGCTCCGTCCCACTCATTTTGTCAACCCATGTCTGGGCCTGAGAATAACATATGAAATGGGTGAGTATGACACTATACATTCCATCGAACACTTAACAAATACGCTAAGGAAAACCTATACACCATCATGGGCTCATGGCCATGCAGGGTGAAGGAGCCGTTAGAGCGAACACTGGCATCCCCCATACCTCAGTCTAGCAGCAAGTTCTTATGAGTTTGTTCTCTAGGTTCAGTTTAAGCTCAGTAATATGTGGTAGTGAATGTCACAGGGTATATTGCTGTAACTGGATTCTCGTTAGTGAGCAAAAAATATATTGCTCATAACCTAAAATTTTGCATATACTTCTTCTTGATTTTTTTCATATGGCTATTCTCCAATTTTGTGCATATACTCTTCAGCCTATGGTGTCGACTTTGCCATACCAGAATTTTGATCCTTCCGCCGCCACTGTGGCCATGGCCGCGGATGCTTCTCGGCGCAGAGCATCCGGTCTTCCAAGTCCTAGTAATCTCCTAAACTGAAATAACATCCTATGTGCTCCTAACCTAAGCACAGATGAGCTGCATCGAACACCTTTTTGCCAGGAGGCACAGGGAGAGTAAGGAGGAGGAAGAAGCGAGTGGCGGATGATGCAGAGCTCACCAGCTTGAGGGCCTTGTTGAGCGTGACCACCTTCGGGAGCGCGGCCTTCTTCTCCGGCGGCGGCTTCTTGTCCGACGTCTGCTCGGGGGCCATCGGCGGCGCAGCTAAACAGGAGACTAGGGGCCGAAGCGGTCTCGGACCGGGAACTAACCAGCCGGGATTGGCCGTCGGCGCAGGGAACACGCGGGCGGCGGCGGCAGGGTCGCCTTGTTCTGTCCGAAAGTGTATTTTGGGCCTCTGACTGGGCCCTCCGGCCACGACTATTTGCGGCTTGAAAGCGCATCAGTCCACGAACACTCATTTGTACGTTTTGCAGTTTCTCAACAAAAAAAGTGTACGTTTTGCTCTGAGATTTATCCTGTCCCGAGATTTTATTCACAAATAAAAATAAAGAGTACAACACGTTGCACAAAAGGAGTCAAAGAAATACAAGCAAGTCCCTGGAGTTTGCAAAAGGACACTTGGCTGAAAATCTGAAACGTGATCAGGTCCACTGAATCCGCAGCGGCTTCACCTCGCCGTCGTTGGGGACGACACCAGTTGGGGCGACAAGGGTGACATGGCGAGAAGGTATAACGACCAACCGGACAAAGAACTATCACCCATATGGCTACTTCGATTCCATCTCGTCATACACAGGACATGAACCTTGTTAGCAAAGAGGCAAAGTGAAAAAATGGTACTCGCCACGTCATTGCCCAGGTTTGAACATTTGCAACGCTTTGTTATCAATTACAGTTTACAAAAAATAGTTACAATATACTACCAGAATTTTCAAAATAAGCTTTGGTCGTGAATGTGTGGTCGAGCTTCCAATTCTTACCAAGACGATAAGCGATGGGTCAACGGCGGAGGAATTACAGTTGTTACCAAGACGGTGTAGGAACTTGTCATTTCGAGGCATGGGACTGAGGACGCAGAGCTAAGTCCGGGCGCTCTTTGTGATCAGCAAGACATCTAGTTATAATCTCATGATCAACACTTCAGGTGGTTCTTTGTTTTTTCGAAAAAGGGAACAAAGCATCGGCCTCTGCCTTGATGCACCCAACCCAACTTTATAATTTTGTGAACAATGTATATAATTTTGAAATTCTGCTAGGGGTACGCGTTCCCAAAGGCATACAACTTGGCTACTCAATATGTGATTAGTTAAACAAGGCAGAGTCAGTTGTTGACTTGTAATCTAAAACGAACAAGATTACGACATATATATATATATATATAAAAAATGTGTTCAACAAAACAATTCTCTTTGATCAGACAGTGACAGTGATTTCCAAAAGTCAAGAGAGTGTGCAAACATTGTTACATATTTACCCCAAAAAGGAACAATAACACGATACAAAACGATCAGATCAATCCAGACGGATACACCTCCACCGAGTATGTAGAATCATTCTCAGATCAAATTCCTTACCATACTGTCGTTAGCCAGCAATGAAATCCTTCAATCATCATCATCCTTGAACTCCCTGGTTAGTCGACAAAATAAAGAAACCATGAGACATTTATTTGGTTCAAGCTACATCCATTTATATATTCGGGGTATCACCACCTAGCCAAAATATTGGCGCTACAGGAAATAACATATTATATTTTCTACAGCAGGAACAAACATATTCGATATATACTTAGCATAAAAAGCAATGCCTCCGCATGACAAGTTTCTAGATAATGTGACAAACACTTGGTCCACCTGCAGTTAAGCAACTTTGTCATCTCTACATCAAAGATATCTTCAACTAATTATGACATGGTAATCATAATATCGTTTTGGTAATTCAACAGTAGCAGACCGAAATTCGGAAGTTGTTAAAAGCATGGTCATTCCACAGACAGACGCATGATGCATACATGAAAACATTTTGGGGAGCAACCCATTACCTGCGGTCAAGATAGCGTGGTTGAATGCCGCTACCTTGGCATGTGGTGCATGTCAACGAGCCAATGCCATCGCAGTTGACACACTTTGATACTTCTGATTCACCACTGCCAATTACTACAGTAACAGTGCCAGCTCCGGTGCAGAACCTGCATACCTCTGGAAAATCAACGAGGAGATCAGGAAGTTTCAAAAGTAATCGTTTCGGAGACAATAGGATTTGTACACTTTGATAGTAGTGTACCATGCACATTGTGACCAACATTAAACTCCATTCAAGCATGCGCAGAAGAAAAGGTTAAGTAAGGTAAATTTGAATAAATTAGGACAGAAATCAAAGGGCATAATCACGTACGCGCGCCAGACCCGCTGCAGGGGAAGCACGGCTGCTTGTTGTCCCTCTTTGCCTGCATTGATGGAAAGCAAAATCATTTGGACCAAATAGCAAGGGCAGAGTCAATTGAGCTAGGCTCCTCAGCCTGTTTCTAAAATGCTACTCCTAGATTTAGTTCAGAAATCTCCCCCAAGAAAAGAGAAACTTCATTTCAACAAACTAATTGTTCAACAACTGCTTGTTCGCGCGAAAGGAGCCGCTGCATACTGGATTGAGTAATAACAACAAGCACTTACGGAATTATCGATTTGATTCTCGTAGAAAATCGGGATGCCTATCCCGGCGCCGACGCTGACGACGCCGACCACTATAGCCACAATCTGAAGCCACCAAGAAAACGCGCGTTAAAACTCCGAGTGCGAACCTCCAGAGAAGTGGTCGAGCTGGGCATTGTGGCCTTTTGGCGCACCGTGTTCTGGTCGAGGTCGATGGCCTGAATACGCGGGTACCGCGCGCCACGCCTTCGCTGCCGCGGAAGCGCCGCCATGGTGGTGGGCGAGCATGGCGTGGAGGAGAAGGTGGAGGTGAGCCGCGAGGAGGTGGTGGCCATGGCCATAGCTAAGCCGCCCGTTGGAAGCTGCTGCTTCCTGCGTGATCAGGGGAAGCAGCAGGACACACACCCGCTCCTCACCTCGTGGCCAGGGCTTGGTCTTTCGGATATGGGTATTATCCATTCTGGAAGTTTGGTAGCCTCTCAAAACTCCACGCTTGGATTAGGGCGGATCAGCTGGGTCGCTGACCCGTCTCCTGGATGTGCCCGAGCTGTAGCTCTTACAGTACTATCAAGGGGTGCACACCTGGGGTTCTTCGGTTAATGTAACCATCCAACGGTAAGGAGTGCTCCTCAGAAATATCTCACATGGCCTGATTGATTAGAGTCTCAGATTTAACAAATATCAGACACTTCGATCCAGAGGGTTGAAGAGCTAGCCTGATGTTCTTAAAAAGTCTCTAATTCTAAGATAGTACCGAGAAATCAGTTTTTGGCTCTGCCCATCCAACAAATCATTTTTTACATTTCAATATAGAAATTAGAAAAAATTGTAGCATGTAAAGGTAAAATTTCCTCTCATTATTATATATAAACTTTTTGTACTACCCTAGAGTAATAAATATATCCATCTTTGGATCAATGTAATATAATCCCTCCGTTCCAAATTACTTGACTTGGGTTTGTCCAAACACGGATGTATCTAGACAATGGAGGGAGTAGTTGTTAACAGAAAACTTTCTCTAAGAAAAAACTGAAACTTACACCATTTGACCTGAGAGGAACTAATCGTTGCATCGGTTCCCAACATCTTAAAAATACTACTAGTACGTATCTTGTATGCTCATCTAGCTAGAACATGGGTTCTCATAAATGCTGCATATCTTTGTTCTCAACTATAACATTAACAATCACTTATGAATTTGACTTTAAATGATATGGTGGAGGTACTTACGTACACTATACATACAAGTGGATCTTAACCAAGTAAGCACATACCTCGACAGATGGAAAACACTTAAATTAGAAAACATAAGGGTATGTAAATATTTGACTTGTTATATATATGTCTCCTTTAGATGATACATTAGTGTTCAACGTTTTCTTGACTTATATAATAAATTCATCAGAAGGGATGATAAATACTTGTCAAAGTTGTGGCATGGTATTCAAATCAATAACTAATTTCGGTATTGAAATAGATTATCTATATCCGTTGGAGTTATCCTAAAAACTTATAATTGTCAAATATCCTCAAGGAGGAGCTAAATGTAATGTAAGCTCACTGTGAGTGATACATACATAATTCCAAAGTTCTTGATTGTGCAATTCAATACAAACGTTTTCACTATTACATGAGTGATAAATACTCGGCTTGGAAAATCGATGCACACATAATTATAAAAAAACATGTGGGTTATGTTTGAGAATAATGAGGACGGTCATTCTCGCTAAAGACAATGTCCTGTCTTGTTGTAGTTTTGTCGAGGAAAAAAAATCTTGACTGCAATTTGTAGCGGGGGAGCGCTCAGAACAAAAGATGGAACTCACAGGACCCAACCACCGACTTAACTAGGTCTACGTACGCCTTCATGTGCGGTGAAATCTTCTACCCCTGCCTTGCTCCTGTATTATATGATGTACAAAGACCGATTATACTCGTTTTTGCCAAAACATACTTTCTTGACTTTATGGAAATCCGGTTTTACCATTTTGTGTACCCTACCTAAATAGGATTTTAGTTTTTTAGACATGTTTATTTTGTTGTGATTCAAAATAAGGATATTCATATAAAGGTTAAACGTTACCGACCTGGGTAATCACCACTATATATACCGCACGGGAAAAGTCGAATCAGTTGTCAATCCACGGCGTTGTAACCTCTTCCTAAATAGTAAGGTTTTGTTGGTTGGCACCCATTATTTTTATCCTTCTCATTGAAATGATTTTTTCACGTTAAAATCTTGTGGCCCCTGTGTTGATCGGACACAATGTTTTGGCTCATAGGACTGGCTGCACCTCTTATGGAAAATGCAGTTTAAATGCATTTCAGAATGTCAAAAAATTCTAACAAAAATTTCGAGTGTATATCCGAACACTATATGTCCCTGCACAAAAAGTTTCATAAAAAAAAACATTTTTTGTGACCTGTATAAAAAGGACAAAAAATCTCTAAAAATCATTTTGGAACACCGAAACTTTTCTTTTTTACACAGGCCACACAAAATGTTTTTCCTCATGAAACTTTATCAGAAACTTCTGTTTGAAATATTTTAACATTTTAAAATATGTTTTTTCGTAGTGGGTGCATCTATAGCTACGAGCCAAAACCGATTTCCTGTGTTGATTTTTTTTTCATCGTTTTATTGCCTATCATCTATAACAAGACAGTTATATGAGTTAAGGGAAAACAAGTTTGGCTTGAACTCCGTATCCAAACAGGGCCTAAGAGTTTTGAAGTTTTCAAAGTCACTTGCATCATAGGCTCTTGTTCATAGTTTCTAAATCTAGAACACCGAAACCACCACAGTTTTTAAGCAAACAAGCAGACATGATAATTAACTGCTCGTTAGTGCCTTTAATTGACGCGCAAGAGTCAAAACATGTCATAATTTACAAATTTTGTTACAAAATTACACATCGCTTCTTCTTGTTTATTTCCCCCCTGGTGTGCCGTGGTAAAATAGCTATGGCCTGGCAGAGATCACTCGGAACTTGGAGGTCCCGGAGGGAAGCCAGCTGAACCACCATGACCCGCCGTATACCCTTGCCCTTCCTCGCCGAAGCTCCCGGCGCCCTGATCCACGTCCGCCCCTCCCTGCTGCCACGCCGGGTCCCACGCCGGAACATGCCAGGCCGGCATCATCGGCGCCGCCGGCTGCCCCATCGGCGGATAGTAGTATGGAAGCCCGGCCGCTTGCCCCCCTGCGCCGACCCCTCCGGCAGAGGCGAACCCGAGGGCTGCGCTGCCCGGCTCCTCTTTGGCCTCCTCCCTTGGCACGATGTCCACGAGGAAGTCGAAGACGTCGGTGCGCGCGATGGCGGCAGCTACGTCGTTACGCTGGAGGGTGCGGCGCTTGTTCTCCTCGGCGTGGAGCCAGGAGCGGATGGTGAGCTCGAGGATGAAGAGCTCGCAGGCCTTGGCGAAGAGGACGGGCGCCTCCGCGGAGATCATTCGCACGTCCTCGTCCGCCTTCATGATCTTCTTGATGCGGGCCAGCGGGAGCTGGTGATTCTTGAAGTCCGACGCCGATGCGCGCTCCGCCTCCTGCCGCTGGTACCCCCAGAACGCCTGCAGTTGGGCCTGCTGCTGCTGGAGCAGGTGGTGGTGCGGCACCGGCGGCGGCCCAGGCACGCCTGCCACCGGCGCTCCGGCCGCGCCGGTTGCCGGGGGCTGGGTGGTGTAGGGCAGCTGGTGGTTGTCCATTGCTAATGCTAGCTCACAATTTTCGATGCTTCCTGGAGTTTTTGTAGCTGCATGGCAAAATCAAGATGTTAAATTACGTGTTAGAAATGATCGCTGCATGTCCGATCGCATGTAACAATGGCTACTAGATAGTTCAAGATACATACTGAAGTAGTGTAGACGATGCGACGCTTACAAAAGAGATCGATCAAAACTGTTTTGTACGAATGTAAAGCTAGGTGAAAGCCTGCAGAACGAGGGTGTGTACAAGATGTTAGCTATTCGGAGGTGGATATGATATTTATCAGCTGGGCAATCTAATGGCAGCTTAGCGTATCAAGAGATGAGGGTGGGAGACTCGCTATAGGCGGCGAAGTGCGAGCACGGGGGCCTACTTATCATCTGGTAATCGTGCATGCATATTGTGCATGTGACAAACTCCTCCCTCACAAAATTCCACTCGACATTCACCTCAATAGGTAGACAATAACAAGGATCGCAACTATTTCAAAATAGGTCAGATGTGTTTTTCAAAACAGGTCAGATGTGTTGTGTTTAGTGATGGATCAAAATAGGAGAAAGAAGAAAGAAGCAAAATTACACAGATTGATGGACACAATCACACAAGTACTAATTGAGATACCAGATCTGCATGTCTGCATGCGTGAGATGGTAAAGATGAAGAACTGGTAGACAAATAAGATGTCACAAAGCCAACGATCATAACGTATGTGTAAAACCAAAAGCCTGCATATGCATGGAATGGGGGGAATCTTGTACCTGGGCGCAGATCAGAGGAACCTCGTCCCTGAACCTGAGCTAATTACAGCTTCTATATAACGGCGCAGCGCAACCGCAGCAGATGCTTCAGCACGCACGCACGGTGATCAGGGGAAGCAGCAGAACACGCGCAGACTCCACACCGTCGCGGCCATTGCCAAGCTAGAGGCTGAGTAGAACTGGCTGGCTCTCCTTCTCATCCCATGGGTTCTTAATCAGTCCAATGAAGCTGAAAAAGATCATGTTGTAGACGGAGACGACCTTGGCATCCGGGATATCTGAAGCACGCGCGTCATTTTCGGCTGCTTGGAAGCTAGCTAAATGGTAATTATCCGGTACCGTTGTTACGGCCAGTCTGTCAACTGTGTGAATTCAGTATATCGGTCTGAATTCTGGATATGCAACAAAAATAGTATGCCATGCATTTTAAGGCACTTTAGACTGTCAAGTGCAAATGTGCAATGCAATGCAATGCAATGCAAGGTGTTGTGCATGCTGCTAAGGCCTGTTTCGAATGCGGGGCTTTTGTTTAAATTCGTTTCATGTGATTTTTTCATTTATATATTCCAAAACAAGCTCTTAAGCTTTAAAAGTGGTCGTCCCCTCGATCTCTAAGAACAATGACCACTGTTAAATTAGTCATAACTTACAGTTGGTCAAGGGGTAAGCTAGGCTTTTCACACACGCCCTCTGCATTTTGGCTTTGTGCCCGAGGATAAGAAAAGATGGACAGGATATCCGGGAGAGCAGGCATTCGTGGCCAGGCTTGGTCTTTTCGGATATGAACATTATCCATTCTGGAAGTTTGGTAGCCTCTCAAAGCTCTACGCTTGGATTGCGGCAGACCAGCTGGGTTGATCGCTGATCCATCTGCTGAATTGGCACGCGCGAGACTGTTACACTTTGGGTATCTTCAGTTAATGTAGCATGCATCCATTGGTGAACAGTGCTCGTCAGAAATATCTCAATTGTGACGGTGACGCCATGGTCCATGGGTGGTCTCGACTAGGGGTGGAATCGAGCCGAGCCGAGGCTCGGCTCGAACAAGCTCGGTAAAACTCGAGCCGAGCTTGGCTCGGCTTGACAGTGCAATGTTTCTAGAAAAGAGGCTCGCGGCTCGGCTCGTCGAGCTCGAGGCTCGGCTAGGGAGGCTTGCGAGCCGTCCAACTTAGACGCTATCCCCGAAACGCAATCGATCGATCCCATCTCCTGTGTGTCTTCCCCGTCTGTCCCAGTTCCTAGCTAGCTAGGGCCGCCGGCCACCGTGACCGCCGCTTGACGCTCCCACCGACGCCAGCGGTCATCCCCGAAGCAGGCCGCCGCCAGCCACCAGCCAAAGGCCCCTTCACCACTCACCATCAAATCGCCTACCTGCCGTCGAGCTAATTTTTTAAAAATAATACACGAAAATTATTTAATTCTGGAAATATTACGCAAATTTTTTTTTTTACAAAAATATTATCTAGTCGGTCTTGGCGAAGCCGACAGGTGCCTGTCGTCCTTGGCGAAACCGACAGGTGCCTTGTCGTCCTTGGCGAAGCCGACTAGTGCCTTGTCGTCTTTGGGGAAGACGACTAGTGGCGTGCAGTGACAAAAAAACGCCACTGGTAATATTTACTAGTGGCGTGCACTAACATATACACGCCACTGATAACACATACACGCCACTGGTACGCCACCCAGGACTACAGGCACCTACTCGTCTTCGCCAACAACGACAGGAACCTGTCGGCTTCAGCAAAACCGATTGGAGAATATTTTTGAAAAAAATAAATTTTGCGTAATATTTCCAGAATTAAATAATTTTCGTGTATTATTTAAAAAAAATTAGCTGCCGTCGAACGCCACCACCAGCACCCGCGGAATCACCTCGCCTCCCTGCCGTCAAACGCCACCACCAGCGCCTGCGGAATCACCACACAGGTCGGATCCGATTTCACACAGCCCCGTGTGCTCTGATTACCATGAAGAAATCCTTCTATCAATAGAGATTGAGCTTACATCCTAGCCATGGTGAAGGAAGCGACAGGGAAGAAAGGGGATATTTCCTCTGTTCGTTCTTCT
This sequence comes from Poa pratensis, assembly GCA_947311845.1. NCBI lineage: Eukaryota > Viridiplantae > Streptophyta > Magnoliopsida > Poales > Poaceae > Poa > Poa pratensis. Next base: position 47,543,796 of record CAMZMU010000045.1, on the reverse strand, counting down.
CTCTCTCTCATCTCTGTTCTTTTCTTTTTTACCCGATCCATGTCCCCGATTAGCAATTTTTCCCCGATCCATGTCCTGCTCCTTTTGGTCAATTCCCCGTGGCTGCTCCTTCTACTCATTGTCTCATTCGATGGATCTATATAAACTATATGGTCTGTTTGTAAGTAATTTCTAATTCACCCAGAAAATTTAATTGTCTTGGCTTCTTGACTGCTTGTATATATGATAAAGTGTCTGAATATGCTATTGTAGCTGCAGCTGTTCTCTTGTTATGCAAAATTAATGCTTTTGCCATCCGGAAACTATACTAGACTAGCTCTACATGTCAAACTAATTTCCAATTTTGACATCGCCATACTAGATGATCTATTCATGCTCAATTGTTTGTTGATTATAATTGTCAAATGTTACATTTTTGGCATAGGTCATGTCAATTTTTTTTATTTCATCGAGCCTTCGAGCCGGCTTGCGAGCTTCACCGAGCCGGCTCGTCGAGCTTCGAGCCTTGTCCGGGAGGTCAAGGCTTGGCTTGCACCACCTTCGAGCCGAGCCGAGCCCGAGCCGAGCCTTGTCGAGCCCGAGCCGAGCCTCGAGCCTCGAGCTTCAGGTCCAGCCCTAGTCTCGACACATGGATCTTCTAACCGTATGTTGTGTCTTGTTTTTATGGAACCAACATGTTGAGTCTCCTTGTCAGACACTCGTTGCGCTCTCACTTTGTGCATGGAGTATGAGTTTGATTTCCACGGTTTGCGTCTAATCAATTGAAGAATTCCCCGTATGCCATTTGGCAGCTGAAGACATCTCTCATCTTCTATTCTCTTGCCCTACTGCACAAGAGATGTGGCAACTGTTGGGGCTAAGTTCGGTAATTGATGAAGCTGCAGGGGTAGATCGTGCTGGCTCTGTGGTCCTGGAGTACCTCCTTCGACGGGAGAATGGGGATACCCCGGGCGTTGAATTCATTGGATCGAGGGAGACAATTGCGGTGGCGTGCTGGTACCTCTGGTGGATCCGTCGTCGACGCACGCATAATGAGACAGTACCTCCTATGTCACATTGTCGAATGTCTATGCTGAGCATAACCGCCAATGCAGCGAAAGCTGCGAGTAGACCGACCCCCTCGACGAAGAAATGGGTTCGTCCAAACCCTCGACAGTTAAAGGTAAATGTTGATGGGTCTTTCCACGCTGATGTTTTTGCAGGATCTGCGGGAGCGGTGCTTCGAGATTTTCAAGGAAGATTTGTTGCAGCCACTACTACATATATTCCTAATGTTGCCTCAGCCGCTGCAGCAGAGGCTGTAGCTATGAAGGAGGGTTTAGCCCTTGCTAATCTCTTTGGGTGCAATGACGTGGTGGCAGAATCAGATTCCTTAGAAGTTATTGAAGCTTGCTCGGGTCAAGAAGCGTGGTGGGGTGATTCCTCGGCAGTTTTTGCTGATTGTGTCGATCTTGCAGCTCAAATTGGAAGAGTGTCCTTTAATCATTGTCCGAGGGAAGCAAATGAAGTTGCCCATGAATTAGCTAGGCTCTGTTTTGTTGATAGAAGATCTTGTAATTGGGTCGATGAACCCCCTAGCTTTATTCTTGGCAAACTGATAAATGATGTAACGATTGTGGATGCTTAAAGACAGCAAGTTTCAGATGCACTCTTTTCCTTACCAGGGTACCTTAGGGGACTGGAAGGTTTTTAATGAGGCGGTTTGCTGACCTAATATATGGGGGTTTTAAGTTTCAATTTTTTTTGAAGAATTCCTTTTTGCTAAACAATTATCGTGGCAATTTTGCTTCTGGAGTTGAGAAAACGATCATAGTTTCAGAGGTAGCAAATACAGGCAGCTTTAATTAACATGGTTGAAGAGCTAGCCTAGGGATGTCAATACGGGCACCCGTGGATATCCAGCCCATTAGATCTGGATTTGAAGTGTTTCTTTTATCCATAGATTTTTGCACATGAGTACCAGCAAACATATGAGTTGGACCTGGGTACAAATTCAGCTTTCACAGGTATATTTTTTTACCTTTCTTCACGGGTGAAAACTCAATATCTTTGATCGGGCGACGACAACGCTTGTGTTTTGTTTCCTTCGTGGAGTCGTCGTTTTTGGAGAATATTTCCTGAGTTTCGGGTGTTGTCTTCGGTGGTGCTTAGAGTGTTGTTGTTGCGTGTGTTTCATCACCTTGATGGGTCTTTGTTTTCTATTTTTCTCCTTTTTATTTTTTCTTGGTTGTGTGCATCCGTCTTGTCTTTCGACAGCTTGTTGGTGCAGATTCTGGGTGTAATTGATATCTTCGCTATATTAATATATTCCCTTTATAAAAAAATAGTTAATTATGAAAACTAGGCTTCTTCAAATGATAGTCTCGAACTGTGAAAGTGATCCTTAATCGTTGGGTAGTTTCACATACGTGTGTTATATTACGTGCATGCTATATGTGTCCAATATGTCATTGCCATGCAAAGGAAACCACTATAAATACATAATCTTTGAACAAACTCCACCATTCTCATTAATAGATTTCACATGAAATGCTAGACATAGAATCGAAATTGTAAATTAACATAACTTTAAAAAATGACATCAATGTGGTTCTGACACGATAGTGAAAAAATAACAATTTGAACTGAGATCACAACCAAATGATTTTAGAGTTATTGGTTGAAAGTGGGGTATAGTTCGAGTTGAAAAGTCGTTTTTCTATCTCAGAGCATTTTTTGAGTTATAACAATTATGCATCACTATGATCAGTAAATATTATTATATTAAACTAGTTACTTATAATTAACACCCTGCTTGAAATTTAAAAATGAAGGACAAGAGAATATTATGTTTTCTATAGAAGCACTAGATAACTGCTTTTTTATGGTGGTAAACTGTAAATAATTATTTCTTGTTTTTCTAAAGTACTGTATCAAAAAAGGCTGCGCAAGGGGAAGAAAACTAGACGCCATATTAGCAAAAGAAATAGTTAGCATTAGCCCCCGTAATTATTTAACTCAAAAATTGAAAATCGAACAAAATACTTAATTTTATGATCTATTAAAACCGTTGTGCTTACCATGAGATCTTCAAAACATGACATTTGTTTCATATATTTTGTTTTCAATTAGGCAACTACATATGTGCGAGGAAAGAGCAGGTCTAGGTGGCTATCTAGAGCCTCTTGTCTTCTCTATACTTTATCTCCATGTCAAAATCTTTGTTTTCCATACATATTGACGTGCCAAAAAATATCAGGTCCGTTTGAGTCACAAAAGGTTCCTGAAATGAAAAAAAAATATCCGAAAAATAGAGTTAAATATTTTCTAGAGTTATAACCCAAATAAACCAATAATCATTAAAACTAGTGGCTGCAACTCGTAATATGATGCAAATATATGAAATTATGACATAATATATTACAAAGTTGGTATATATGTTTCTCACGTGTCAGGAGATAATCAAAACTAGCCATAAACAAGAGTAGGTTTTTCCAGACGACTGTTTCCTGGGGTGTCTTTCTAGGAGGTGAGTTTGGGTGAGACGACGTATAAACCACCCCCATCATCTATTCATACCTTACTAGCTGATCGCCCGTGCGTTGCAACGGGGTTATAGATATTGTAATGGTCTCACACTAATCGTGTCAAACATGTAATTTTAGAATTGCAAAATACCTAGGTGAACACACATTCGTTTGCCACGGGTTAATTTTTGTTACATACAAATTTCGGAGCACTACTTGTAGAGTGTACGAGGCACAACGGTGGGCCACGCACGAAGGTCAACATGTTAATGGCTCAACAAATTTTCCGTGCGATGCTAAGGGAGAAAAACAAATTACACTCCCCACGGTCTATTTCATCAAAAGATCAATGAATACATTAAGATGAGTTTTTGTTAATCATTTATCTTTTGGATTCAAACCTATTGAATCATTTTGCACGAAGGGACAAGAGTTAATCATCAGGTTATAAATAGTTAAAAGCTGGTTATTCAGGGTCAAACCACTTTTAATACTAAGGAACAATCTTAAATAATCACAAAGCTCGGCTTCCCGACTCAAACTCTACGTACAAAAAAAATCGCCGTAACCTTTGCTACAAAACTAACAATTCACAAGCATTTCTTTAAAATTTCACAATCATACGACATAATAGAGCCAACAAATCGACTACAAAATAGTTCAACATGTCTTGAAAGCGTATCCCCGCTATGCATCTCTGACACTAATTCTGCACCTTATCCATTTAGAATCAAATGTACACCTACTCAGCATTTAGGTGTAGATAAACATACCATACCACAGCTCAGTAACTTAAAATACCATTTAGAAAAGTACAAAAACACACCATGAATGCTCACTGATCTATTTTTTCTCAACCACAATAATCACCCATAGCGGATCTGCTTTGGACAGGTTCTAATAGTAACAGATCATTTTGAAAAAGAGAGAAACAGTTTATGGCTTTATACCTGTCAAATATCTTGATCACCGTTTCACATGATATTCAAACACGTGATTTGTTGAACTACTGACATATAGTACAGTTCATTCAAACACTTGATGTACATGATATTCAAATATACTGCCATAACTTGATGACCCAAATACAGTATAGCTCATTTACCTTATGAAAAAATAGCTAAGTGATAAAAAATAGTACCAGTTTCTAAAATTAAGTGGCATATTTTCTCTGAAAATATACAGTACTCGCCTATATTCTGTAATCTGAAAATCGTACAAGGAAAATCTAACAGACAAAAACAACACCATCTTGTGAAATCAAGGGACTTATTTCCTCTGAAATCAAGCACGCACCAGACCTAGCCGAAGACGCCCTTGCCGATGAGGTTCTTGTCGCTGAACCTGCTGGTTGCCTCCTCCATCTCCTTGAGCGTGAACACCATGGAGCAGTTGTGTGATCCTTGGGCGGGCAAGGGCGGTGGTTGACCTTGCTCCTTCACCTGCAAAAGCAAAGATCAGATGATCAAATTACTTGATAAGTTTCACTGAAGAAACAGACGATCATACAATGACACGTGACTTCAAGGAAAGAAAGGTTGAAGTCACAAGGATTAAACTGATCAAGTGATTTGCTTCTACTCCTCTTGCCTCTGCGACTAAGCCTTTCGCCCCGCCTTCGTCGTCCTAGAAACTTTTTTCCTTCTAACTAAAAGTATACAAGTTCAATATACCTTTCCTTTATCAAAAGGACTGGAAAATATTCCTTGCTCCAGTCAGCCCAGGGCACGCAGTCCCCTCTGCACTCCCTTTATAAGAAAAAAGAACATGTGATGGAAGAATTCAGTCAGAACCAGGCGGCCAAAATATTTAGTGCATGCCTCCTCAAAGCAAAGTAAATGATGAACAGACAATCAAAATACAGGACAAAGTCGAACGTGAACTTATAAAGAGTGCACGGCGCATGATGGGGCGGTGCGGAGAGAATTCGTCAGCTGTATGGTAATCTAAAAAAAAATCTAAGTTGCTATATCACTGGGAACCATAACAAAATTGCCATCTAGTACATGGGAAGCACCCAGCTCTGCCGGATCATCCACGGCAATAGCACTGTCTGCAACCCAGCGACAGCGTCTTCTCGGGCTTCGCATCTGCCTCTATGACGGGAGGAAGTAGGAAGCACAGGAAAATAATCTGAGTACAATTTTGGAAATAATACCGATAGCTCTAGATGTATAAATCGAGAACAAGGCAATTGACCAACATCAGTTCGATGGAGATGTTCACTACTTCAGAACTACAAGCAAGTAATCTGGCTGTCAATCAAGCAAACTATGCATACACGATTCACCACAAAATCTAACAAATCTGATGGCAGAAAACTGAATCAAGCCAATTGCATATCTCACCTTTGGGAACGGATGATAGAGCCGGCATCAACTCTGAGCATATGCGGGATTGCTGGTGCACGACATCACTTCTAACGACCACAGAGAAAATGGTAGCTTCTTGATCCTGAAAACCAGGTCCCTCGCGAATCGCTTTTGGAATAGTGCTGTCGGTGGTGGTGCCCGGCCGCGCCAGCTTCTTTAGTGCGCAAATCGTCAGGTCGATGGGTACTCGATTGGCGGCATGGACGTGTTTGTCGATGTCCATGATGGTGAGGTGGGTGAGGCCTTGTTTTTGTGCTGGCGGTGGTGTCCATGGACGATCGGTTACTTCGATCAGAGGTTTTATCTTCTCTCGCGCATCTAGTGAATGAGTTCCGCGAGCCTTGATGAGGAGGAAGCGGCCGCGGGCGGGCGAGAGGTTTGCATGGGTCGGGTTTGTTAGTGAGATGGCGTAAATATGGGTGTTTGTTTGGGAGAGAGAAAACGTGTGCCTGCTATTATATCTCGTTGTAAATTTACGTGACGTAAAGTGTGACACCAGACTCTCCTTTAATAGTAAAGATTAGTAAAGATTTAAATAATAAAATTTAGTTGAGATGATCATATTTGTGAGTTGCATTGGATGGTATTTGTTTGTTGCTTGTGTCCGCGGGTGAGGAGAGAGAAGGGGGAGGCACTGTGGATACGTGAATAGATCGAACTGTGACACCATGCACCGCAGATTCCGATTTAATTGTAATGATTGAATGCAAAATGGATCATATTCCCAAAGTCTAAATGGACCTAAAGATTAATTCCGACATTGAATGGGCTACAATCACTGGAAGCTCAAGTGGAAGCCCATTAAAAGATTATGGCCCACCTACTTACTCAAGAAAGAGTTTTTTTTTTGAGGAAGGATCCGATCCAAAATTCAGAGTACTCAGTACAAATTACAAGAAGGTCCGGCAAAGAAAAGAAAATTACAAAAAGACCCAGCAATTTGCACGCAGCACCCTGAGCACACTGAAAGAAACACAATCGGACCCCAAGCCGGCTCCCAAGAACCTAGCCAGCGCCGCCGTCGCCGTACCGCCAGCCGCCGGAGAGGAAGCACCGCCACGAAGAAGAGGCCGCAAGAGTCGTCCGCCGCCGCGCGACGAAGCTTAGACTCATTGAACGAACACGGCCACGGTGCTCACACCCCAGCTCCACCAAGCTCCCAGCCGACGCGCCGCCGCCCAGGCCAACCACCACCACTGATAACCCACAAGTATAGGGGATCGCAACAGTCTTCGAGGGAAGTAAAACCCAAATTTATTGATTCGACACAAGGGGAGACAAAGAATACTTATAAGCCTTAACAGCGGAGTTGTCAATTCAGCTGCACCTGGAAAAGCACTAGTAACAGGGGTGATGTGAAAGCAGCAGCAATATGAGAGCAGTAGTAGCAGTAGCACAGAATCAATGGCACCAGAAAATAGTTGCTTGCGTGGAGTTGAAGGAAAACAATGATGATTACAGATGGACCGGGGTTCCCAGCTATCTACACTAGTGGTAACTCTCCAATAACAAGTGTTGGGTGAACAAATTACAGTTGGGCAATTGACAGAATATTGAGCGCATGACAATGCATATATATGATATGATGACTACTATGATATTTAATTGGGCATTACGACAAGATACATAGACCGTTATCCAACAGCGTCTATGACTAATAATCCACCGCCGGGTTGTCATCCGAGTTCCCCGTTGGTATTAAGTTGCAAGTAACGGATAATTGCATTAAGTAAAGTGCGTAATGTAAACAAATACATATGACCGTGGACATAGCATTGTTAGGTTATCCCTAGTGGCAACAGCACATCCGCAACCTTAGAACTTTCTGTCACTGTCCCAGGTTAAATGGAGGCATGAACCCACTATCTAGCATAAATACTCTCTCTTGGAGATACAGGCAACTATTTGATCAAGGCAACCACAAGTACCGGAGAGCATGCAAGATCTTAAATAACATATAAGATAGATTGATAATCAACTTGACATAGTATTCAATATTCATCGGATCCCAACAAACACAGCACCGATTACATCATATGGATCTCAATCATGTAAGGCAGCTCATGAGATCATTGTATTGAAATACATGGGAGAGAGAGTACCAACTAGCTACAGCTAGAACCCGTAGTCCATGGGGGAACTACTCACAAACCATCATGGAGTCGAAGTGGAAGCGGCGTGGTCGATGGAGATGGCTCCGGGGGTCAATCCCCGTCCCGGCAGGGTGCCGGAACAGGACCTTCTGACCCCCGAAACGAAGTTTCGTGGCGGCGGAGCACGGAGATGTATTCGGGAGTTTCGTCAATTGTTCTGTGAGTTTTAGGTCAGGGCAATATATAGTCCAAAGGGCGTCGCGAGACGGTGACCGAGGAGACGACACCACCCCAGGGCGCCGGGCAAGGCCCAACCGCGCCCTGCCCACGTGTGGGGCCCTCGGGCCTCCCTCGGACTTGTCCTTCTGGCCATGGAGTCTTCTGGTAAAATAGGGGCCTCCGTAAATTTTCGTCCAATTCCGAGAATATTTCCAGACTAGCTTTTCTGGAATACAAAAACAGCAGAAAACAGGAACTGGCACTGTGGCATCTTGTTAATAGGTTAGTCCCAGAAAATGTATAAAAATGACATAATGTATACAAAACATGTAGCAATTGGTATAAAACAAGCATGGAACATCAAAAATTATAGATACGTTTGAGACGTATCAGCATCCCCAAGCTTAGTTCCTACTCGTCCTCGAGTAGGTAAACGATAAAAACAATAATTTTTGAGGTGACATGCTACTATCATAATCTTGATCATATAATATTGCAAGGCACATGTAAATGAATGAAGTGATCCAAGTCAATGGTCTATAATTTGCTACCAAATAGATAATGAGTAAACAATGAATCACACAAGCTAAACGTTTTCATGAATAGTACTTTCGAGACAAGCATCAAACAGTTTTGCATAAGTGTTAACTCATAAAGCAATAGTTTCTAACAAAAGGTATTTAATCAACACAAAGGAAGAATTTAGTTTCAGCATTTGCTTCAACTTTCAACATATTTATCTCATGGATATTGTCAACACAAAGTAGTATAACAAGTCCAATACATTGCATATAACGCATGTTGTAACAAAGTTGACACTAGTGTTTGCTTGTGGAAGACAGAAAGAATAGGAAAACTGACTCAACATAAAAGTAAAAGAAAGGCCCTTCGCAGAGGGAAGCAGGGATTAAATCATGTGCTAGAGCTTTTAAGTTTTTGAAAGCATATAGAGATTGCATAAAATATTTGATACTCCTCCCAACCTTGCTAACACAAGCCATGGCTAACCGAATCCTCGGGTGCCTTCCATCAATCACATACCATGGAGGAGTATCTATTTTTGAGAGGTGTTTGTTAATTGTCAACGAATGGTAGCGGGTGAGAACAGTATTCTACCTGTCGAACGGACTTTTAAGAGCGGCTCCCATGAAGGACGTTATTTCTACCAGCAAGGCAGATCATCCCTCTTTCTCTTTGGTTTACACACATTCAGGTATTTCACTGTTTGTCATTGCTTACTGATGAATCAGGGCAAAAGTGTGAAGAGAATTAATTGGTTAAAGTTGTAATTAATTGGGACTGGGCACCCCGTTGCCAGCTCTTTTTGCAAATTGGATAAGCGGATGTATATGCCACTAGTCCAGGTGTAAAAGTCCATCAACAAATAGAATAAAGAATAACCACACTAATTCCTCATGAGCTAGTAAACATTGACACAAAAAGGGAATAATAACATTTTGAATAATTTAAAGGTAGCACATGAAAAATTTACTTGGAGTGGCAAGGAAATACCACATATAGGTAGTTATGGTGGACACAAATGGCATGGATTTTGGCTCAAGGATTTGGATGCACGAGAAGCATTCCCTCTCAGTACAGAGTTTAGGCTAGCAAGGTTATGTAAGCAAACAAGAATATCAACCCGTACACCAAGTTTTATATGACAAACATATTGCAAACGTTATAAGACTTCATACCGTCTTCCTTGTTAACCAAACCCTGTTATTAGAAAATATCTAGACCTTAGAGATACCACCGATGCAAACCAAATTTTCAACAAGCTTTACGGTAGTTCTTCACTAATAGGCTTAACTCATGTGATGCACAATTTAATCATGATCTACTTGTTAACTCAAAACAATTGACAAGCATCAAGTTATCCATTAGTGATCTACAAGATTAAGCAAGTTTTTCCTTATACCAATTACCACATGCAACATTTTTGAACCAACCAAACACCAATCAATTTATTTATCAACTCTCCAAACAAATATAAGTGAAGCAAGAGAGTACTTTCTACAAAAGAAAGCTAATAGCTCTGACAAGAGATACATGAAAACAAGAGCTAAAAGCTGAACAGCGCTAGATATGAATACTCAACAAATATAAGTGAAGAATAGGAGTATTCTCATGAAAAAGCGGAGCGTGTCTCTCTCCCAATCAAGAATGCTAGGGTCCAGTCAAGCTTTATTGAAAATAAAAGTGCAATACTGAAAATAAAAGCACACAGACGCTCCAAGAAAAGCACATATGATGTGAAAGAATTAAAATATAGTTTCACTAGAGATGACCTGATAATTTTGACGATGAAGAAGGGGATGCCTTGGGCATCCCCAAGCTTAGACGCTTGAGTCTTCTTGAAATATGCTGGGGAGATCCATGGGAGCCTCCCCAAGCTTAAGCTCTTCACTCTTCTTGATCCTATTAATCATCCTTCTCTCTTGACCCTTGAAAACTTCCGTCACACCAAACTCAAAGTAGATCTCATTAGAGGGTTAGTGCATAATCAAAAATTCACATGTTCTATAAAGACGCAATATGATTTGTTACTTTAAACATTAGCTACAGCCACTGATGTTATGTGAAGCTCTTCCACCCAAAAAAAATTTCACTCAACACTAGTAAAAGAGAGAATGCAAAAAATAAAAAGGCATAATCTGTCTAAAACAGAACAGTCCGCAAAGACGAATTTTTTCGAGACTTACGACGCTCAGATCGAGAAACTCTGAACTAATGAAAGTTTCAGACATTCATAAAGATTACGCACAAAATTTTTCAGATAGGAGGCCCGCCGACGAAGCTCTCGCCCTTGCGGTCGCCTCCTTTACGCCGCAGGAGAACTGAAGCAGGGGATAAGGAGGGGAACCTAGATAGGAGGAAAAGAGTGTTTCTTTCTCTATGACCGCTTCTAGATAATTTAATTTTATAAAAAGAGAAAAGCGGAGATTTTTGACTCCTGAGTTCCAGTGCTTCTGCCAATTTTTTTTAAAAAAATCAAAAACCATATTCATGTGTTTCGAAAAATTGTGAAAAAATCCGGGTGTAGCTAATAGTATCCCACTAACGTGTAAAACATCAACTTTAAATACTTTGTATTCCAAATTACACACAAAAAAAGGTGTGGGTCTAAGTATGCATATATATTCAAATCTATAAGTTTTGTCAGATTTTTTATTTTTGTGTAGCCCAATAAAAAAGTATTTAAAATTAATATTTTGCACGTTTGTGGGAAACATCAATGGCTACATGGATTTTTTTTTCAAAATTTGTTGAAATTCATAAATATGATTTTCAAATTTTTTAAAACGGAGAGAGCATTGGATCTCGGAGCCAAAATGCTTTCCGAAAAGAAAAAAGTTTACAATAAATCCACCTCCTGCGTGCGGTCCTCCCCGACGATCGTAGATCAAGACTGAACCGACAAAACACGTTAACTGACCCCACCCGTCAGCCTCACACTCCTTCCACGGTCGCGAAACCACAGACCCTTCTTGCTCTGATCTGAAAACAATCGGGGAAACGTTTGTAATCGTCCGGGGGATCTGCGCTTCGCATCCTCCGCATGGAGCGGTTGCCACGCGTCCCCCGGACCGACCAGGAGGCCCACGTACTGGATTCGGTCCTTCACGCGATTGATGCGCCCGACCTTATCCTCTCCTCTCGACGAGCACGTTCGGCCCCAATCTCGTGCTCCGCCGCCGTCCAGCCATGGCGTCGCCCCCCAGCCACCACCTCCTCCTCCTAGCGCTCCTATTTCTCCCGTTTGCTGCGGCCGCTGCATCGCCTGCCCTCGGCCCTCGACGTCGCCCCGCCGCCCCGCCGTGATTTGTCCCCGCGCGGCGCCCCCCGACCTGCTCCAGCC